>LPNX010015017.1:600438-627236 GCA_001517045.1 Pseudotsuga menziesii | reverse complement strand
AGGGAGGAGAGGGATGGATGGAGTGGTAGTATAGAGATAGGTATAGAGTGAATGATTCAGAGAGACAAATGGGGGGTGGTTAAAGAGTGAGAGGGGGGAGATTCAAAGAGAGAGAGAGAGAGATTGAGGGAGAGACAATGATGGATGGAGGGATGGCTAGAGGGTGAGAGAGTGGGATAATAACAGTGAGAGAGGAGGGATTTAGGGAAATGAAGGATGGTCAAGGATGGTTAAACCAAGGGATAGAGATGAGGGATTATGTGTGTGTGTGTGAGAGAGAGAGATGGATATTAAGTAATGGATAGAAATATGGAGAGACGAAGGTTTGAACCATTGGATTGATTTAACACATGAGAGAGAAGGATGCATAGTTATAGAGGGAAGGGGGAGAGAGAGAGGGTTGATGGATGGTTTTAGAGGCAGAGGCATGGTGAATGAGAGAAATATCAAAGGTTAGATAGAGAGAGGAAGAGTTGGAAGGAATCTGGGGGGAGAGAGAAGGGGATGGAGAGAGGCGGTAGGGGGAGAAAATGAGGGAGGGAGTGAGTGAGAGGATGGAACACATGGAGGTAGAAGGAGAGGGAGGGAGAGAAGGGGGGAGAGAGAAATTGTTTTAGCAGGAGGGAGAGGTAACAAAGGAATGGTTTTAGAGAGAGGGAAGGGGGAGAGAGAGAGGGTTAATGGATGGTTTTATAGGCAGAGGCATGGTGAAGGAGAGAAATATTGATGGTTAGATAGAGAGGGATGGAGAGAGGGTGTGTGGATGTGTTTGAGAGAGACAAAGGGGGAAGGTTTGTTATAGAGGGAGAAGGGGTGTAGTGTTCCAATACCAAGAGGTGTGTAAGTTTGTTTGAGGGGAGAGTGGTGAGCTAAGGAAGGAGCGAAGATTTAGGCAGAGAGGGGGAGAGAGGAAGAGAGGGAGGGAAAGGGGTGAGAGAGAGGGTTGAGGGATGGTTATAGATGCAGAGAGATAGTGAAGGAGAGAAATAAAGATGATTAGATAGAGAGGGATGGAGATAGGGTGTGTGGATGTGTGTGAGAGAGACAAAGGGGGGGAAGGTTGGTTATAGAGGGAGAGAGGGTGTGGTTTTTCAAGACCAAGAGGTGTGTAAGTTTGTTCGAGGGGGGAGTGTTGAGATAAGGAAGGAGGGAGGGTTTAGACAAAGAGGGGGAGAGAGGAAGAGAGAGAATGAATTAGGGGGGAGAGAAGGGGGTGGAGAGAGGAGGTAGGGGGGAAGTGAGGTATGGAGTGAGTGAGAGGATGGAACACATGGAGGTAGAAGGAGAAGGAGGGAGGGGAGAAGAGGGAAGGGAGAGAGAGGGAAGGGAGAGCGAGCGAGAGAGAGAGAGAGAGAGAGGGCTGAGAGATGGTTATAGAGGTAGAGGGATGGTGAAGGAGAGAAATAGCAATGGAGAGAGGGTATGTGGATGTGTGTTAGATAGACAAAGGGGTGATGGTTGGTTATAGAGGGAGAAAGTGTATGGTGTTTCAAGACCAATGTATATGCAAAATTGTTGTTTAAATTAATGTAGTGAAACACATATGCAATATAACACATATGTGGTATAATGCATATGTGATATAAAACGCAAATGCATTTTATATCGCATATGCGTTATAACACATAAGAGTTTTATAACGCATATGCATTTTGTAAAATTTAAAATTTCAGCGGGAACAAAGCTTGGCATGATGTTCAGAAAAAGATTCGAACTACCGAGCCTATTGGCTAGGACAAATAAACCAGGGCTATTTCCTGTATTTCAGAACTCTATGAATATGCTCTGTTTCTATGGTTTTTTTTGCTATGACAAACACAATATTTTTTTATGAAAATATAGAATATTGTAGAATAAGATCTAACAGTTTTGAATATGTAAACTTTTCCTAAAGATGTATGTTTTATTTATTTATAATTAGTTTTCTAAATGACACACGTCAGTTTTTGAAAATAGATACATCAATTGTTTTTAATGTAACTTTTGATTTCCTTCACCATTTTGCAAGAAAACTATATGGTGCACTAGAGGAGAGCTAGCTCTATAATATTATATATAGAAATCAAGAATTTCATTAAGTTTTTCCCCTAAAGTGTTGCACCCGCACATAACGTTTTTGTTTCAATATTTTCAGACTTCAATAATTAATAATAATAAAAATAATTCATGAAATTTTTTGAAAAAATAGTGTTGCATTAGTACCATACTATTCTTTATATGTTTGCAAGAGTTTATCCAAAAATGACATCATTGACCTCATATAGTGTTACATCTGCACAAATATATATGTTATGATGTACTGAAAATTTGAAAACCCAATTTAAGGGAAACTAATTTTATAATCATTTACACAAATTTTATATAGATAAAAGTTATATATTATGAAATCTTATTCAATTACCTAACTTTTATCTTTTTACTTCATCTTCAAATCGGTTAAGGGAAGTACCTCTATATGTCATCGAAAGTCATAGGTTCCATGTTTTTTCAGTGTTGTGTGGCATTTAAAGTGCCTTTAAAGGAGTCCATGATTATGCATCAGCCTGTCACTCTGTCAAATTTTCCTAGCTACTGAAGTATCATTCTTCTCACTTCATTCTCGCCTTTTTTTGGAGATTACATATTGTGACATGGCTGGAGAACTGAATGGAGGAGAGGAGAACCAATGAACCCTCCCTCAAATAACTACAACAACTTCCTCTTCTGCTATTATCTAAGTGCTTTTGGTTCTTATACTTCTACTACACATTTTTAATAGATTTTTTTTTGTTCTTTAAGTTTGTGTACTTGTTGATTGAGTTGGAAGAAAAGAAAAGAAAATTCTATATTTTCTTTATACCTACATTTGTATTTTAATATGTTAGTTGATAGTTTTTTTTTCAACCTTGAAAACTTTGAATTTCAGAACCCTCTAGTAAGTTCTCTTTAACACGTATTTGTATGAAAGTATACACTACAAACATTGAACATCAATTCAAAATAAAAGATCTTGCATGTACACCCCATGATTTGAATCTTTATCAAGTTGAGAGAAACAATTAATTAATCTCAAATACCCTATAACACCACTAACAAGACAAAAATGTATACCGAGTCACTTCCCAATAGTTGCTTCTTAATAGGTTATGCAAAAATACAAATGCGTACATTAGCAAAATCGATCCAAAACAATAGTCCAATTTATTAATCTATTCCAAATCTTTTCTAGTTGTGGTAATCCATTAGACATAAAGGAACTAAAACTAAAGGAATTTGGAATATTTTCCTCATATAATATTTATATCAATCCTTCGAATAAAAGGGCCTTTATTAGAGATATTTACACAAAATTGAATTTTCTCTTATGTATCTTACCATTATGTATCTTGATGCCAATTTACAGAGTGAAAACCAATGGATAAGATCAAAATTCATAATGAATTTCGCATAACAAACCATTCTCCCCATCTTTATTGCTAAATCAACATAGATCCATCTTAAACCTGAATCTGGAAAGCACCGAGAGGGATCCAATTTCTTTAGGTGTAAGTTATTTTTATCTTAAACTTGTAAATGTTCATAAAAAATTACACCTCAAACATTTTGATCCCTTAAGTGTTTGCTAAATCCGGGTTTAACATGGATCTTTTAATTACTTCTCATTTAGTTTTATTATTGGGTTTTTATTATTTGATAAATTAGGGGACATGTTTTTCTCTATATTCTTTTTTGTTTTAGCAGGTTGGTGTGGTGTTACGTTAAACACATATTGATCTCATCAATGTTAATTGGATGACGCTCCTTTATTCTAATCAATAAGCCATAATCAAATATATCAAAATTCTACTCTAAAGCCACACCAAAATATATCTAAATTTTATTATAAAAAATGTTTTATTATTATTATGGTGAATTATAAAGAAAGTTAGTTAATTTAAATTATTTTCAAATTATTTTTAAAGTAATTAAAAATGAAATAAAATAAAAAGGCTAGAATCTTTTAAGAAGGTTGAATACATAATATAATTTTTTATTTTATTTTTTATTTATGTCAGTTAATATAATGTTTTTTTTATGTCTACTAGCATAACCTGACTAACTTGATAGGATATCTCCCATACTGGGCTGAGAGCACCTCCCTTTTCTCAATGCAAAAATATTATTTTTTCTTACTTGAATTCTTCTTCATCAGATAACGAGACATCTAAAACCCCATCCCACATAATGTTCAAGGCTTGCTTCAGGGCGCCCGCAAGAACCTGCTACCCAAATATAATGCAATGGGAGCATGCAAGCAGGCCTAATCAACAACGTGCATGCACCTCTTAGATGTGCGCACGCGCCCCCGCTTCAGAGTGATGAACCTCCACATTGGAAATCCAGTGTGGGCAATAAGAGCGTGCAAGTGCATATGGATGCACTCGCGTTCCTATGCGTACACGCACATTTGGACGCATGTGTGTGTTGGGCATGATAGAAAACAGGGATGCGCATGCGCATGGACAAGTTGGTGAACTGTTCAATATGGACCCTCTCCCATGATTGCTTCCAAGGGTTTTATACAAATTGAAGAGTCTCAATAGAGAACCTCATCTATGCCATCCTTGTGGGAAATCAAAATATATTCATGTACAAATGATTATTGGTCTACATTGCATACTTCATCTTGTATAGAGAATATGGACAACTTGGTGAACTATTCAATATGGACCCTCGCCCATGATTACTTCAAAGGATTTTTTTTAAATTGAAGAGTCTCAAGAGATAACTTCATCTATTCCATCATTGTGTGAAATCAAAATATATTCATGTGCAAATGTAAATTAGTTAACATTGCATACTTCATCTTGTATGGAGAATATGAGACTTGTTTAGATGTGAAGTTGGGATTTATTCTTGTGAAATTAAATGTTGTCTACGAGAGAGATATTGTTGTAGGCATATCATAAAACATAAATCAATGAAATGATCTAAAAGCTTGTGAATTAAAACAATTATTACAATTCACCATACCTATTCAAAATGATCTCTTCTTCCAATGAAAACTTATAGTGTGAATCTTTCCACTAACTTCCAGGACCACTGAATATGTTTGTTAGATTCCGAGAGTGAGCTTCTATCAAATAGATCAAAGAGTAGTGATGGATTGTGAGACAAATTGCACAGTTCAGGAGAAAAAAATGCGCAAACAACAAAAGAAAACCCATGAAAATTGGTAGCAATCTCAGGAATCCAGATCTCTATTTTTTTTACCTACTAACAGGTGCGCACACTCGCCTTTAAGCACGCGCACTTGCGGTGTATAAGACCGCGCGCACGCATTGATGCACATGAAAACTCAAACACATGCGCGCCCCTATTTAACATTTAGAGCATTTAATCACTAACGTTTATTTCATTTAATGACTAACATTCTTCAACAATGACTTCGTATTCATGATTATTTCGAGTATTTTTACAATATAGTCTAAAATGTATCATCATCATCGCCACTACAATATATTCTAAACCTATCATCATCATCGTCATCCTCATCCTCATCCTCATCATCATCATCATCACCATCATTGTTCATCATCATTTTCATCATCATCATCATCATCCTCATCATCATCCTCATCATCATAGTCATCATCCTCATCATCATCATTGTCATCATCCTCATCATCACCATCACCAACATTGTTCATCATCATCATCACCAACATTGTTCATCATTGTCATCATCATCATCAACCTCATCATCCTCATCATCACCATCATTGTTCATCACCACCATCATTGTTCATCATCATCCTCATCATCGTCATCATCACCAGCATCATTGTTCATCATCATCATCATCATCCTCATCATCATCTTCATCATCATAACCATCATTGTTCATCATCATAATCATCACCATCACCATCATTATTCATCGTCATAGTCATCTTCATAGTCATCCTCCTCCTCCTCCTCCTCATCATCTTCGTCATCAACATCATCATCCTCATCATCATAATCATCATCATCATCATCATAATCACTGTCATCATAGTAATAGTCATCGTGATCATGATCCTCATCATCATCACCATCATTGTTTATCATCATTGTCATTATCCGATCCTCCTCCTCATCATCATCGTCGTCATCAACATCATCATCCTCATCATCATAATCATCATCATAGTCATCGTCATCATAATTATCGTCATCATACTCATAGTCATCGTGATCCTGATCCTCATCATCATCATCATCATCATAGTCATCATCATTGTCAGCATCCTCCTCATCATCATCATTATCATCCTCCTCCTCATCATCATCATAGTCATCATCCTCATTTGATTATCATTGTCATCATCATCATCATTCCATTGCAAATGCTTGAAAATAAAATCAAAACAAAATGTTTACTTAACAAATGCGCGCACGCATCCTTAACGCGTGCACACAAAATAGCGCGAACACGCTTTTAATGCATGCACGTTATGTTTTAAACTACGCGTGCACGTGATTTAAATTTATAATTTTGGCGGCACCTTTTTTTCAACCAACGTGGTGGATGACTTGGCTGCTTTGGTTTTAGGTTCGGGTTTCCCAACCAAGTGGTCTGGACTATCTTATAACATTAAAACTTGTTTTGTACCACTTCTCCTAATCCGTGCATGATTTTCCATATGCCATGCTTGTCCAGTGTTAATGAAAATTCACACACTTGTGTAACTCTGTCTGTAGATTCTGAATACGTAATTTTTATTTAAATCTATTATCTTTTTCTATTTTTTATTTAATTTTAAATGGACTAACGTCAATCTAACACAAAAGGTAGGCTATTTGCTTCGGCTATAACTTTTGATTGCCTCGCCTATTTAAAAAATGGAAAAGAACCCGCACAAGAAGACAAAAAGACCTACATTCTAAAAAAAAAATATCGTTCATTGACTATGTTAAGACCAAGATGTGGTGGACCAACACTCGACCTTGTCATTTTAGGGTATCACTGACTTCCTTAATTTGAAAAATAAAAAATATAACATAAATAAATATGGAAAAATAACGCTGCACTAGAAACATCTATTATCTACAACTCTATATAATTTTTTTCACAAAATTCCACCATTTACATACCAAACGAATGGACCAACGCAAACATATTTATTATTTTTTGGGGAAAATATAACATACCAACCTTAGAAGAAAATCGTTTTTTGGGATTTATGCTTAGTTTCCATAAATAAAAGTTATATATTCCAGAAGGTAATCCGATTGTCCACGTTTCATATTCTTACACCATATTCCAAAAAGTTGTGTAGGTACCTCTAATATTGCTTTTTGACGTTCAGATTTATGTTTTTCCAGAAGTCCATTGCAACGAACGCGTCATAAGTGACCAGCATTAGCTTGCACCAGCCCTTCACCCACTTAAACAAATCATATGCATCTTGGTTCACCTTCTCTTCTTCCTTGAGAACTTTTCTGAGATGAGATGTTTCTACTCGCATTTCAATGAAGTATCCAAACTATAAATGCCTTATAGTTTCAATTTTATTGGAAAGACTAATCATAATTGAATGTAAAAATATTTTGTAATGGTGTGTATATACAAATAAATTATATAGATACATATATATTTATATTAATAAATGTTTATATTTTAGAATGTGAAAAAAAGTCATATATATATATATAAAAAGAGAGAGGGGTAGTTGATGTATGGAGAGAATAAGTAACATATATAACTTGTTCAATTATACATGGTAATAAATAACTTGTTCCGGCCACTTAACTTGTAATTTATCGGTTTTCTTCATTTATAAGTTGGTTGTGCTAGTTTAGAAATTGGGGTGGATTAGCAAGTGTGATTTTCCTAGATTGCATGAGGATGAGACAAGTGTACTTATTTGTGGCACTTAACTTGTTGGTTGTAGATCATGACACTTAACTCATGGCCTATCACTCTGCACTACCACAAGTTAAGTAGATATGTTAGTTAATTTAATAATTCATTATGATGTAGTTTGGGTGGTCTAGAGGAATGATTGTTATCTTCTCTACCTAACTTCAATTATGGTGTAACTTGGGTGGTAAAGAGAAATGATTGTCAATTCTTGTAATGAGCTTTATTTAGCTTATTTAATTCTTATAAGTGATATGATGCTCTTGTTAAGATCTTATGTAATGATCAAATAATTAAGTGGTTTATGTAATTCTTGTAATCAATCAATTGTTAAAATCTTAATTGAATAATTAAGTTTTTATATAATTCTTGTAATAATTTGATTAATGTAACCCTTCCATGAACCAACTACATAAATATATGATTTTTTTTTTTAAATGATTTGACGACATTGGAATGGTATAACGTATTTGGCAAGACGAACAACGCCGAGAGTCGACGTGCTTTGGAGCGGCGAGGGTTTAACACGTCGGTAGGCGAGTGGGCGTTGAGGGTTGGGCCTATTTCTGTCTGCCGACAATGAGGTGATCTCACTGCCACAGATTCCACGCAGCTGCCAGAGGGAGTGAATGAAACGGAGTTCCACGTAGGTGGAAGGTAACGGAATGACAGAAGGAAGAAAGTCAGTGAGTGAAACGGCGTTCGAGTCTATCATTTACTAACTTCCAGAGGAAGAAGCCAAATGTCCAGGAATGCCAACTAATCACCATCTTAAATTAAATCACCACCAAAATTTCAATAAATATAAAACGCCAAATCCTTTATAAATATTAAATTTCGCTCTGAACAACACTGCTACTGATTAAACAAACTCTGAGAGAATTCGAACCCGAAACCTCTGAGTAAGTTGACGGCACCCGAATTCTATATCTCGGCGGTTACTGCAAAGGATCACTTGCTTTTCCATTGGCAACGAGAAGAGATGGAACCGCTGACTCTGAAGGAAGAAGAGTTGCAGGAAGCCAGGGTTCGATTCTTATAGCTAACCTGCAGTAACCTCGAACTGGAATCGACGTTCTTCTTTAATTTTTCTGCAGTCCGCAGATTTTTCTTTATTTTTTGTAACGAACGTACAATAACGTCTTGCTTTGTTTTTGAATCCAGGAAGCGGCGGCGGATATTTTCCAGAATAAGAAACCAGACGAGGCTCTCTCCATTTTCACAGAGGTGCTGTTTTCAAATATTTTTTCGTCAAAGAGATGATCCCGTTCTCTGAATGTGAAACCCTAATATTCGGTTTTGCGTTGCTGATTGAATGGATGCTAGGGTTTGCTGCCGATTCGTTCTGTGCGTGAGATGGAGCTTATTAAAGAGAGCGAAGCACAGTTGTTTGGCAGATTGAGAGAGAAGAAGCGCATTAATCGGTCGCTCCCTGCTGTTGCAGATGATAGAGACGAGAATACTGATGAAGTTTTTCAATCTTCTCATCGGGCAATTAGGACTGTGAGGTCTGCTCCATTTTGACTGTGATGTCAAACTTTTTTTTTTCTTTTTTCTTAAGAATCTCTGTTGCTATGTGATCATATTGAGTTTTTTTTAATGTTTGGTTTCTTTTGGATGAATCGGCTGGTTTTGCTCAAAACCGGGAAAATAAGAGGTGCTCTCACCTCAGCCTCTGTATTTATATGAGCCTCTGTAAGTGCAGAGAAGAATAAAAATGAAAAAGAATTAAAAAAATCAACTGTAATTTTTGTCGTACTTTATTCCACCGTGGATATATTGTATCATGGAGAATCGTGATATATGCCATTTACTGGAGCAGGAATTTGAATTTGTGTTTAAGGATTAAATTGTTAAAAATTTAGAACTATTTAACTCCATAAAACTGGAAATTAAATATTTATTATTAAAAAAATTATACAGAAATAGTTATAAAGAGGTGCTATGAAAAACACAATGACCAGCTATAGTTATAAAGAGGTGCTATGAAAAACACAATGACCAACTAAATGCACGGTTGATATTTAGAATGGAAATTAAATATTTATTATTAAAAAAAATTATACAGAATTAGTTATAAAGAGGTGCTATGAAAAACACAATGACCAACTAAATGCAGGGTCGATATTTAGCAGGGTTGATGGTATCAAGGGGAGAAACATTTTGATGATGATATGTCCATTTAGACTAATTTTGGTTTACTTAATCTTAAGAAGGATAAAGATCTAATCCTCAACGTTTATAGATTCACATAAATGATAGACCAACATCCTATTTAGCTATAGAGTTTACAAGAGTTTGGTTTAATCTTGACTATATTAATTTATATTTAATTTCATCTAGACAAAAGTGCTAAAAAAACATAATGGACCGACCATATACATAGTTAATGGTATCAAGAGTTAAAAAACACTTTATTTATTTTTCATATCTACACCTAATTTAATTAATGTTTCAGTGCTATGTTATTTTTAATTGATTTCTGAAACATATAATGATAAAAAAATTCTAAATTCTAAACCAAGTTGTAAAATGTAACTTCAAAGTTTACTAAAATTTCTTTGGAAATTTTTGTTTTACAGCCACCACCACTCCTATTAAAGCTACTCAATTAAAATATTTACTCTTATTCTAATTACTCAATTAAAATATTTCTTCCTATTTGAATTACTCTAATTACAATATTTTTTTTATTGGAATTACTCAATTAAAATATTTACTTTTATTTGAATTATTTAATTAAAATATTTAATTTTCTTAATTAAACATTAAAATATTTACTCTTATTTGAATTACTCAATTACAATATTTGCTTTTATTAGAATTATTTAATTAAAATATTTATTCTTATTTGAATTATTCAATTAAAATATTTAATTTGAATTATTCAATTAAAATATTTAATTTATTTAATTAAAATGTTTACTTTTATTAGCAATTAAAATATTTTTTTAATGTTTTTAGTTTAAAATTATTTTAAACTAATTTTAAATAATTAAATTATTAAAAAATTTAAAACTTTATAATGTAAAATAATATTTTTGATTTAAAAAAACCAATTTTAAATAATTAAATTGTTAAAAATTTTAAAACTTTATAATATAAAATAAAAGTATTTAACCACATAAAACTTAAAATTAGATATTTATTATTAAAAAAAAATAAAAAGAAGAAATGACTCTGTACCTTTAGTTTAAACTCTATGGCATTTCAATTTTTTTAATTTTGGAAGATATTCACTATGGTTTTCTTTAATTTTGGAAGATATTCACTATGATTTTTTTCTTTTAGTTTTATATTATATATTTTAACATATTAATTGAAAAATAACTCATTTTTAAACTAAATTTGCTTAGGTTATTTAAAATTAAAATAATGAAAATAAATTTATTTAAAATATTATAATAATAGAATAATGTTTTTTAGGTGTGACTAGGGTTTTAGACAAGTTTTATTGACAACACATATGGAACCAACCAAGGGAGGGACTGGGTCTCCCTCCTTCAAGGAGGCCCTGTCGTCTTATCAATAGTAGTGACCTTGACCACGAAAATGGAAAGGGCATGTAGCAGGATCGGAGGTGAATTGACAAGGTGTGGGAGGGGCATGGAATAACACTTAAACTCATAATATGTATAGAATGGAGACAAAAGGGGTTAAGCTGCAAACGACAACAACTGTAACCAACAAATGTATACCTAAAATAGATCAGTGACATTGCTTTGAAGTAACCTCATCCAAGTGCGATGCCTACATACAATATATATGTAACATCATGCGATAATCACCAAGTTCATGAGCTTTTGGACTATAGAGAAAGCGCTTATGGGATGGATAGCTAACAAGTGGAAGACAAAGGTTCAAATAGACGTGAAGCTAGGGTTAAAAGGATTCTTCGTGTTGATCTTCTCAAACTTGGAATACAAGGAAATAGCCATTGATAATGGACCATGTTTATTCAATTTGGAAAGACTCTATACGAGATTCTAGATTGGCAATTTTAGCCCAAAAAAGGAATACTTCTTTGAGGCTCCGATATGGATTAGGGTGTATTCACTTTGACATGAATATTGAAAGGAAGAGACATTGGTTGGAATAAAAAATAGTCTAGGTACTTATGTTAAAATGTCAGAATTCACCAGGCAGGGGAAATATACCTCCTTCGCTAGAATATGTGTCTACATGAACATATCTCGGGCTCTACCCAAGTTGATATGTCTAGGTTACGAAGAAAACGAATGGGTTCAAACTATTGACCATGAGCACATCCAATTTAGGTGTAGGAGGTTCCATGAGCATGAGAATCTCTTTCGAGACTACCCACTTAACCAACCTCCCAAGACAATGAAAGAGGATGGTCCAATAAACCATTAGGGTTTATCAATAGTTGTAGGAAGAAGAAAAGTTAATCACAATCCAGGGTCGTCTAGATCTAGACCCATTTTCCATTCGACCAATCACTATGAGGTTCTTGACAAGGAGGCAATGGAGACCTCTCTCAAAGATGGGAAGCCATGGTGTTAGAAAAACAGGATCGCAGAACAATAACAATAAACAAGATGCAAATATAAAAGCTTATAAAACATTACAAGAGAGACACCAATATAATGTGGTTCACCCAAGATGGGATACGTCCACACAGAAATTTCTAGTCCTTTTATTATTATACCGTCCAACAAAATGAAGGAATACAACCTGTAGCACACCGACTACACTTCATGTTCACTTTCTCAGAGTCTCTCTCACATAATTACAAAGATTGTTTTACAATGCTATGTGACACCCCGGTTTTGACCCCATGGTACTAAAATTGTACATGATGTAAATATTGTTATTAAATCATGGCGAGGAGCTCAAGGCTAAGGCCCTGCCATTGATTTGGCATTTTGTGTATGGACGATCAAGATCGATGCCGATGGTTATAGTGTTATTCAGGAACAGTATATTTTGAAGATCTATCATGTAAATATGCAACTTAATAGAATACCACAACTAGCTATGCACTGCAACGAAAGAGATGGGGGCATGATTTCACAAGGAATAGGGAGGGGATTTATTCCAACCCCTGAGCCATAGGGTTAGGCCAGATGTCAATGGGAGAACCCATAAACCCTCAGCCACCCTTGTTGTCTTCTGCACTCAATCATTCAATTCTTCCAGAAGTTGGTTGAGGCGGTTAATGCCCTGGGAAGGGAGAGGCATGGCAGTCAGTGTCGTGCCTAGGTAAGCCTGCAGTCTCTGGAAACCCGTATTCTTTCTTTTGAGGCAAGAAATTAGAAGAATGTGTGTCCATTCCATACTCATTGACCAAGAACAAGAGATTATTATTCATTCTTCCTCATTCATGCAAGGGGTATCACCCCGTAGACACAGGGAGAGCTAACTAAGGCATTAGTTTCTCATTCTGTAGTGTATCTCTTCATCTATCCTTGGATGGAACCTTGTTCTTCAATATTACAGAGTGGTTGGGAACCATACTGGTCTGTGTTACATACTGGAACCCTATTTTGTTGTGTCACCTTGTGGTTTGCTAATATGTGTACACTGGTTTGGTCTTGAACTGCATGCAATACTTAGGAGTGGAAGAGAGGCATAATTGGCTTGATAAACCTAGTGTAGAGAGGAACCTCACCAAAAGATAACAGTGGTTGGTGAATCTTCTATGCGCACCCCGAAGAGCATTGGAAGGGAAGGTATGGCCCGAGGGACTGTGTAGCAGAGAAGGGGATACTTCCTTGTGTTGGGTGTGCAGGTATTGTGGATGCCATGCCAAATAGATCTTGTGGAGATGTCCTTAGCTCTGTGAATGAGCTCACTATCTTAGCAATTCTTCCTTTCCACTGCCTTAGAAGCCTAATAACCCAATTGTCAGTTGTCTTGGCTGAGGCTTGATGTGGATATGGGCCATGTGTGAATCACTGCCTGAGTATCCTGATAAACCCAATGGTGTGGTGGCTTGGATGAACATCCTAATAAACCCAATTGCGTATTAGCTTGGATGAATAGCCTGATAAACCCAAATGTTAGTTGGATTGGCTGGACCTTAATGTGAATATTGGCTATGTGTGAGTCACTTCCTACATCATGATAAACCCAATTGTGTATTGGCTTGGTTGGACAACCTGATAAACCCAACTGTAGGTTGGCTTGGATGTGTTTGATGTGTTTTGGCTATGCGTGAGCCTGTTGTTCCCTAGTTCCTTGTGGAAATCATTCCCAACTCGGGGGTGGAAGTTGTGTTGAGAGATTTATGAGCACAATTGGCCTATGGTTGGGTGGAACGTTGCAGCAACATATCTAGTTGCGGGAAAACTTCATCTTCAAGATAAGTATTCTTCAATTATTAATAATTATGCAATTTATTTGTTTAGGAATTATTATGAATATCTTGAACGCTTGGTAAAGATTCAAGCAGAGTTTACTGTTGTTATGTTTTTCCTGCATTTTACATCTGCATGTGCTTCTTGAGTTCCAACATTTTTCTTGAGTTCATGGAGGCTAGAATCCTGGTTACAGAGTTAGAGTGCATATGACCTAAGCGTTTCCATGCCCCAAAATCCACCGCGGAATGCGGAAGGCGGGAGGAAGAGATCAGAAAACTGAAAAAGAAATAAGGCAAATTGATTGGTTTTTCGCCCCTCGAAATCTGCAGCAGAATGTGAAAGGCGGAAAGCGGGAAGCCAAAGGAGAAAGGTAAGTATTTTGGGATTTCTGCACCCCAAAATTCACAGTGGAATGTGGAAGGTGGAATGCAGAAATCGAAAATCCAAATGTAAATGTAAAGTATTTTAAGTTTTTTGCTACGCGGAGTCTACCCACAGAATTCGGAAGGTAGAAAGCAGAAAGCAAAAAACGAGCAAATGACTACATGGAAATTTGAGTTCCGCTACCTGGAGCCTGCCCATGGAAAACAAAAGGCAAAAGGAGGAAGTTGGAAAGGTCTTGTGAAGGGAAGAAATTACTCTTCTAGCTGCGGAAATAATCTATTAAGGGTGGAATTATTGTTATAGAAGCATCTGATCTTTGGAATGAATGATTTAGGATGTTACATGACCCATGACTGTGTTTAAAGAAGAAGAAATAATTTTTTTTTGATGTTGCATATCAGTCAGGTGTATGGGTATGTGACAAAGTGGTATCAGAGCTACGGGTTTCAACCGTGTCTCCTTTTGGGAACATCTAGTTCTGCCGCATTATGGAAAACTTGTGCTAACCATAAAATTTTGTTGGGAATAAATAGTTGAAGAAAGAAAACTGCAGCGAAACAGTCAGTGGGTAATTTATTAATTTTTGAGATTATTACGTAGCTAACAATTGTGTTTATGAACACATTTTGTAGAATCGTAGTCACCTCAAAGGCAACATTCCAGATACTGCAATTTGGAAAATTTGGCCCAACGAAGATGATCGTAATGGTTGATGCACAAGATCCCTATGAACTCGAGGCAGATGCCATGGGG
This sequence comes from Pseudotsuga menziesii, assembly GCA_001517045.1. Lineage (NCBI taxonomy): Eukaryota > Viridiplantae > Streptophyta > Pinopsida > Pinales > Pinaceae > Pseudotsuga > Pseudotsuga menziesii. The sequence goes on along the minus strand of LPNX010015017.1, from coordinate 611,909 downwards.
GAAAACGTACAGGTTGGGAATGTTGAAACAGAATCCAATGGGAGAAGGTAACAAGAGACTTCACCAGAGAAGATAATGAGAGGATGATTAAAGCTCAATAAGAGAAAAATCAGTTAAATGCAACCATGTTACAAAGTTTGACATACATCCAAAGGCAGATAAACTCTAGGCATTGGATAACAAATCTAGAAGGGAGTGGGAATAATTCAAGAAGAAATCCTCACAAGAGGTCCAACATCCCTAGAAAAAGGTCTTCTAGTGGATCCTCTGACTCTAAATAATCCATTGGGGGTTCAACCTCTTCATCTCACAGGAATAAGAGAAATAGGTGTTACCAGAACAGTTCACATGGGGAATATAAGAAGGAAAAGCCTCCTATGCTTGATGTTGAGGTAAAGTCCAGTCAAGAAGTTTAATCTTAGCTTCTTGGGATGAGAAAGTATTTCCAAGTCCAAGACTACTCTCGAAATATGAAGGCAATGCTGTTGGAGTCATTACCCAGCCCACACACCTATTTGGTCAATTTTGGTCTAATTAACCACTATCCCAAGTTTATTGACTTGAATTGGCATCAACATCAACACACTAGCACACTCATGGCATCAGCATCAGCAAACTCATGCCCTCCTTCAATCAGGGAGGCCAACTAAGACTTCTCCTTCAATCAAGGAGGCTAACTAGGCTTCCTCCTTCAATCAGGGAGCAATTCTGGGGTGATCTAGGTGTCATAAGTGCACCAATGAGTTAACTGAATGTTGTTTCACCTAAAAATTAGTTAAGTTGAGTTGTAAAGGAACCTCCCTCATTTCATTGTCTATTTTGGGTTGATTTGGGTGAACTCGAGTGACTTAATGCACCTCTAATAACTTCTGATGACTAGTATTAGTTCATTTCATTTCATCGGAGCTGACTAGAGTTAGTGATGCACCCCCACCTACTGATTGACATGCAGATTGAGTTACAATCAGTTAGACTCAGTCATTCATTGCACTCTAATTCAGTTAGGACTCAGTTATAGTCAATCATGGCTAGATTAGTGGTTAACTGGTGTGTTCAATGTGGCTAACGGACAATTAAGCTACACCCATCCATGCAATTCGAATGACCTCTAGTGATTTCGAATTGTCTTGCATTCATGCAATTTTTTATGACATTGTATCATTGATTTTGATTCTATTATTGATAATACACAACTGCAACCTCCTATTGCATTACTGTTATGTCATTTCATGCCTAAATTGTCTTAAATCTCTTGTAAGTATGTGCTTTGTCTCAAGATTGCTGTGACAAAATTCAATATGGTATCAGATCCATGGCAGGACGAAGCTCTTTCTTAAAAAAAACATGATTTTTAATGGATCTAGCATGCAAATTTGAGCAAAAAAGCTCAAAAATTCTAGCACTACACTAGAAGCTGAAGGTTTACCACATAAGTCCTAAGCAAAGGAATTTTTGGTCGAGTTTGCTTGATCAATTAAGCTAGGTATGATGAAAACCTAAAATGTGAAGGCTATTCGACCTTACGGTGCCCTTTTTGTGTTGAATGCAGGTTTTTACAGGTCCTTCACTGCATTCGCTACCTCAGCTTCATGGCTTCTACTTTGAATCCTCTTACTCCTTTCAATTACCACCAATGGAAGGAGGACATGGAGATTCAACTCCATTCAAAAGGGATCTATTGAGTCACAATGAACACAGAAATAGAGCCTACAAGTGATGTTGAGAAGGAAAAGTACTGGAATAAGTTGAATGAAGCTTATGGTTTCTTGTTCCTTTCTATTTCCAGAGATCTTCTATTCCACATCTCGGGATTGAATACTCCAAAGGAGATTTGGGATAAGCTTTCTTCCTCGTTTGATAAGCAAGATGATTTACAGATCTATCAGCTAGAAGATGAGTTGATTTCCTTGAATCCAGGAAGCTACGAAACTATGAATCATTTTTTCACAAAATTCAAGCACTTGGTGCTCCAGTTAAAGCAGTTCAAGTTTGAGAAGGATGATGATTATCTCATCCTAGATATCCTCTCAAAAATTGGTTCAGATTATTCAGCCTTTGTTTCCACATTCCATACTAGGAATCTAACAATCCCAAATTGGAAAATGCCTTCATTAAGTCCCTCACAAATGAGCATGACAAGCTTGTACAGATGGGGATCATCAGATCCTTAAAATATCAAGCATTGTTTGCTTTGGGGCCTAAATATTCGAAGGGTAAAGGAAAGCAGAAGAATCAAAAGAATTGTAATGCTCTAAAGCCAAAAGAGAAGAACCACCAGCAAGAAGAGACTTCCATCTCAAAGAAACACAAGAACAAAGGAAACCAAGGCAAAGAAAAAGTCAAGTGTTCCTATTGCGGGAAGGGATTTCACCCTGAACATTCCTGCATGAAGAAAAATCTTGATGAGATGACTCTTCTCCTCGAGAGGAACAATATCAATCTCCTAAAGAGTGTTTGGAAGAGAGATAATCAATATCAGGATACCCAACAAGAAAGAGGACATGCTCTCATGGAAAGCACCTCAAAGCCGAAATCTCTCCTCATAGACTTTGGAGCTTCCAATCACATGATGGCAAGCAGATATTCCTTCTCATCCCTGCACATCAACAAAATCATTCTCATCCACATGGGATATGATTCTCATATCATTTCGAGAGGCAAAGGGACTGTAAAACTTGAATATGGAATTTTTTTTGATGTTCTATATGTACCCTCCTTGGCCTCCAATATTTTGAGTGTATATCAAATGACTCATACCAGAGTGCCCAAGAGAGTTACTTTCAGCCCGAATGATTTTGAAATCACTGATATTGCATCTGGGAAACTTGTTGCAACAAGCATAGAAAACCATCATGCCAAGGCCTATGAGTTTTCCTAGTATGTGGAGGATGCAAAGCCCACTGCTCTTTTGACTCATGGGAATGAGGTCAGTAGACTATGGAATGAGATATTTGGTCATTTGAATTTCAAATACTTGCATAAACTTCAAAAAAATTCCATGGTTGAAGGACTCTGAGCCATCAAAACTTCCAGTGGAATTTGCAAAGGTTGTATTGTTGGAAAACACCATGAGCACAAGTTTGATGGGGGAAAGGCAAGTCGTGCAAAAATTATTTTGGGGCAGATACATTTTGATATCATCAGACCTATTCCAACAACATCCATGAGTGGTTCATGGTATGTACTAACCTTCATCGATGAATTTTCTAGATACACTTGGGTTTTCTTCCTAAAGAAAAAATCTAAAGTGTTGGAAAGATTCATTGAGTTTAAAGCATTGGTTGAGAATGCCTCTGGGAGGAAGATAAAGTCTCTCAAATATGATAATGGAGGGTAGTATATCAAATCTGAATTACTGCAAATATGTGCTGACAATGGGATCTGAATCCAGTACTCCATTCCCTACACACCACAGCAAAATAGTGTTGCGGAAAGGAAAAACCGGGCCCTCAAAGAGATGACTACCTTCATGCTGGAAGCCAAAGGTTTAGCTGCTAACCTATGGATGAGGCTATGAATGTTGCTACACACATTTAGAATAGAGTCCCTCACTCTTCCGTGAAAGGAAAGACTCCTTTCAAAGCCTATTTTGGACACAAGCCAGATGTGTCAAATTTCAAGGTTTTTGGGTCCACTGCATGGGCTCGAATTCCGCTTGACAAGAGGAAATATTTGCAACCGCAAAGTATTGAATGTTTGTTCATGTGATATCTACAATAATATAAGAGATTCAAACTTCTGAATATCAGAACTGAACAAATTTTCATTGAAAGAAGTGTCTTATTTGAAGAACCTCTCCAAGAGGTAGAACTAGTTGAAGAAAATTGTGTTGAAATTCCCTCCTGTTCTTATGATCATTTGGGTCATGAAAGTGGGAGTGAAGGCTCTTATTTTGCAGATATTATATCTGATATTAGTGAGAAAAACATATCCTATTCAAAATCATATTTTGAAGTACAAACTCATCTCCCAACTTGGGCCAAAAAGACACTCTCTTCCTTCGGGCCAAACATGGGAAATCCTGCTGATCCAAGAAGAACCCGGTCTGATTTTCAAAGAGCAGGTGTTGCTCTCTATTGTCATGATTCATTGCTGTCTGAGAACTATTATTTAATGATTGGGTCAGATCCTAAGTCCTAGTACCATGCTCAAAATATCTAAGATGGAAAGCTGCTATGGACGAAGAGTTTAATTCTCTTCGGAAAAATGCTACTTGGGAGCTAGTTTCTCTTCTTCCTAGGAGGAAATTAGTTTAATGAAAGTGGGTGTTTCATAAAAAGGTTGGTGCAGATGTCACAACCTGAAAGTACAAAGAAAGTCTGGTTGCAAAAGGGTTATCCTAGGTCCAAGGAGTGGACTATCATGAGACCTTTGCACCAGTGGCAAAGATGGACTCCATCAGGCTAGTTTTGGCCATTGCCACATCCAAGCACTGGGAGGTGCATCACATGGATGTCAAGAGTTCTTTTCTTCATGGAGACCTGAATGAGGAAATATACATGAAGCATCCCGAGGGGTTTACATCAGATCCTTCTTTGGTATGTAAGTTGCGGAAATCATTATATGGGTTGAAACAGGCCCCAAGATCATGGTATGCCAAGATGGATGCCTTTCTACTCCTTCAAAACTTCTAGAGATGCAAATTTGATATTAATGTATATTTGCAAAAGTATGATGGTAATATTATTATCTTAGTATTATATGTTGATGATCTTTTGATAACAAGAAGCACACTTTATTCGGTTTCTTTCATAAAAATTGCTCTTCATGATGCATTTGAAATGAGCAATTTGGGGCTCCTGAAGCAATATTTGGGGCTTGAAATCTCACAAGACTTTGATGGGATAATGGTAACTCAGTAAAAATATATTGCAGAAATATTAATTAAGTTTAACATGGCTGATTTCAAGGCTAAACGATTTCCTTTCCTCTCAGGGATCAACCTTGAAGAGGGAAAATCCACTCCACCCATGGATTGCACTATTTACAGCTAGTTGATTGGAAGCTTGGTATACTTGACAAATTTACGACCTTATATTTGTTATACCGTGAATGTTGTATCAAGATACATGTAGAAGCCTCATGAGATCCATTGGAAGGCATCCAAGAGGATCCTTTAGTACATTCAGGGCACAAGATCCTACGACATTCACTATGCTGCAGATTCTGAGCTAGAGTTGGTTGGTTATATAGATTCAGATTGGGTAGGGGATTCCATATATCAGAATTCCACTTCCAAGTATGTATTTATGTTTGGTGGTGGCCCCATTTTCTGGTATAGAAAAAAGTAGGATGCCATTGCATTGTCTTCAGCAGAGGCCAAGTACAGGGGAGCAGTGAATGCTTGCATCCAAGCTATTTGGTTGCAAGGAATTCTTTCAGAGTTTGATATTGGTAGTGATTTTTCCATAGTCATATTTTGTGACAACCAAAGTGCTATCAAGATCTCCATAGATCCAATTCAGTGGGAGAGGACCAAACATGTTGAGATTCACATGCACTACATCAGGGAGTTGGTGCATGACAGGACCATTGTTCTACAATACCTCCCTACAGATGAGAAGATTGCAGATATCTTCACCAATAAATTTACTGAGAAAAAATTAACTTACCTCCATTCACTATTGGGGGTGAGTTCATCAAGGTGATCAATTACTTCTTCAGTGTTAAGCTTGAGGGGGGGTTTTTCCCACTGGGTTTTCCCTCTTTCCTCACTTAGCATTTTATTTTGAGCATTTTAGAGTTACTTTTTTATAGGGTGACATATGGCCTTTGTTGTCAGGGCCCTATAATTTTATGCATTTTATTTTACTCCTCCTGAGTATAGCTTAAGGGGGGGTGTTGGATTCATTACCCAACCAACACAGCTATTTGGTCAATTTTGGCCTAATTAACAATTATCCTAAGTTTATTGACTCAAATTGGCATCAACATCAGCACACTCACACCCTCCTTCAATCAAGGAGGCCAACTAAGCCTTCTCCTTCAATCAGGGAGGCTAACTAGGCTTTCTCCTTTAATCAGGGAGAAATTCTAGGGTGATCTGGGTGTCATAAGTGCACCAATGAGTTAACTGAATGTTGTTTCACCTAACAATCAGTTAAGATGATTTGTAAAGGCGCCTCCCTCATGTCATTTTCTATTTTGGGCTGATTTGGGTGAATTGGAGTGATTTAATGCGCCTCCAACAACTTTTGATGACTAGTATCAGTTCAATTCACTTCATCAGAGCTGACTGGAGTTAATGATGTGCCCCCACCTACTAATTGACATGCAGATTGAGTTACATTCAGTTAGACTCAGACTTTCATTGCACTCTGATTTAGTTAGGACTCAGTTAGAGTCAATCATGGCTATATTAGTGGTTAATTGGTGTGTTCAGTGTGGCTAACGGACAGTTAAGCTACACCCATCCATGCAATTTGAATGACCTCTAGTGAATTCAAATTGTCTTGCATTCATGCAAGTTTGTATGACATTGTATCATTGATTTTCAATCTATTATTGATAATACACAACTGCAACCTCCTATTGCAGTACTGTTATGTCATTTCATGCCTAAATTGTCTTGAATCTCTTGTAAGTCTGTGCTTTGTCTCAAGATTGTTGTGACAGAATATAATAAAGGGTAGTAGTCTTCAAATTAAGTGGAAGAGCATCTATATGGTGGGAGAACCACATGCAAGTGAAGAAGATCAATGAAAGGAATATTGTGTGGAAGCAATTCAAGCAGAAATACCTCTCTGATAGGTACTATGATGTTAAGATTAAAGAGTTTCACAAGCTGAAATTGGGACAGTTGACCATGGAAGAATATGCAAACAATTTCTTGGAATTGTTGAGGTATGTCAGGTATATCCGATATGATAAAGTAAAAATTTAGTGTTTTCTAAGTGGGTTACCTCAATCATATAAAGATAAGATTGAGTTTGATGAACCTCGAACGCTTGAAGAGGCTATAGGGAAGGCAAAGTATTGCTATGACCAGAAAAAAGCAGCCCTGATTGCCATAAGTCATGGACGGACAAGAGGAATGAGAAGTTTGACCAAAGGAAGAAATGTTTCAAACCCTCTCACCTTTGAAATCAGTGAAGGAAGCCATCACAAGTTGTGACTAAGCTAGCCAAAATGATGGGAGACAAGCCAAGAGATCCAAAGGATCCAAGGGAACCACTCCATTGCTGGGGATGTGTAGGAACTGTCTGCATGAGAATGGGAATGTAAGTCAAGTTGACAACATCTAAGGAGTTGAAACTGTGGGTCAAGTGGCAAGGACCATCACTAGAATCTATGCAGAGCTAGAGGACAGCCAGGAAGATCATCAATCAACTGTGGTTGAAGTCGAAGGTAAGATTGTTGAGCAATCTATTTTTGTTTTGATTGACCATGTATCTACTCAGTTATATCACTCCTAAAATTGTTGAGATTTGTGATTTTAATAAATTAAAGCATAGAAAATCATGGTTAGTTCAACTAGCCACTGGAACCAAGAGAAAATTTAGTGAAGTGGTAGAGAAATGTCCATTAATCATGGATGGGATATCTACTTATGCAAACCTAAATATTCTTCCACTCAGTTCCTATGACATTCTCATTGGAATGGACTGGTTAGAAGCACACAGAGTTACACTTGACTATTACAACAATAATTTTGAATGCACGGATGAAGAAGGAAACCCAAAGGTTGTAAGAGGCATTCCAAAGGTGATTTCTGTTAGGTAGATTTCAGCAATGCAAATAACGAAGTTATGTAGGAAAGGTTGTAAATTGTATGCAACCCATGTTTTGGAGGCAACGAAAAATGAAACCCCTGAGTTGGAGTACTATCCTATATCGCGAGAATTCATGGATTTTTTTCCTGATGAAATTCCAGTACTTCATCCAAAGAGAGACATTGATTTTACAATTGATCTTTTTCCTAGAGCAACACCAGTTTCCAAGACACCATACAGGATGAGTACAACAGAATTGATAGAGCTGAAAATATAGTTGCAAGAGTTGTTGGAAAAGAAGTATATCAGTCCAAGTGTGTCCTCGTGGGGAGCACCAGCTCTATTTGTGAAAAATAAATATGGGACACTCAGGTTATGTATTGGCTACATGCAATTGAACCAAGTCACTGTAAAGAATACCATTACCTCGAATTGATGACCTTTTCGATCAAATGAGAGGAGAAAAGGTATTTTCAAATATTGACTTGAGGTCTGGTTACCATCAGGTAAGAATCAAAGAGGAAGATTTTCATAATACGACCTTTAGAACAAGGTATGGGCACTATGAGTTTGTAGTGGTACCATTCAGTCTCACGAATGCACCATCTACATTCATGTGTCTCATGAATAGTGTTTTCATCAAGTATCTAGACAAGTTTGTTCTTGTCTTCCTAGATGACATTGTTATTTATTCTAAGAATGAATAAGAGCAAGAAGAACATCTGAGAATGACATTGCAATTGCTAAGGGAGCATAAGTTGTATGCAAAGTTGAGCAAATGTGACTTTTATAAAGATAAAATTCAATATTTGGGTCACATTATCTCAGACAAAGGAATATCTATGGACCCTGAGAAGATTGAAGCCATTATGAATTGGACAACTCTAAGAAATGTGACAAATGTGAGATATTTTATGGGACTTGCAAGATACTACAGGAGGTTCATTGAAGGATTCTCCAAGGTCGCACATTCAGTCAAATCCATATGCCTGATTGACCAGAGTGGAGTCCTAAATATTATCCAACAATGTCTTTCACTTGGGCACTCTGGGTAAGATGTAGTGGAGAATGCGGTGTTATAGTCTCATGTATATTCACTTGGAGAGCTCTTCCATTCTCAATCCATGAATCTTCATCCATAGGTGAAAGATATTCATCGATTCCCTCTTCTTGTCGAACTTGAATCGACTTTGGTGGATTTCCTTTTGTTTCTGTCACTATGCCTTACTTTCTTTCTTTCTAGAGCACACCGTCCTTCTCCCTAATCTCTTCTCGTCATTTCCTTCTTTTCTTCCGTTCAATCTTTTGGATATCCAAAGCGATTTTGTGTATCACTGTTCTATTTTTTCATTTTTTTGTTTTGATTTGCCACTTCTGGTCATGTCGTGTCTTCATCTGTCAACTGTTATTCATCTACTTTATCAAAACATGGTCGTCCAGCCCCCCATTGTTGGCCCACAAAATTTTTAGTGAGCTAAGGAGTAGTATTTCATTTGTTGAGGAATTATTCCCACTTTCTCTCTTGTACAAATTTTTCCCACCTCCTTTGCTTTTCTTCTCAGATTGTGTTTTAGGTGGCGCTAATAGCAATGGTCAAGGTTGGACAATATGTGCTACACTTTTATCGATAAAAAATATGAACAATAGTGTTGGTAAGGAAAAAAGAAATTTCTCAGTGAGGTCGTTATAAAACCTTTACTTGACATTATAGATAGAAACTCATTCTTCAATAGTGTGTTCTTCACAAAACTCATCGACAATTCTTTCGAACTACTCTGACAGATTCGTGCAGCCTCCTTGGGTTAGTGTTTGGAGTAGTTGTCGCTCTTTTTCATCTATGGGTCTTTTCATCCAGGATCTTTTTCAATGCAATTGGTACTATTCAACAAAATTTTCATGTGTCTAGGAGAAGAGTTTCTCTTTTTCTTGAGCGATAGTCAACTCGTTTCTTCTAGCATAATTTTGAGATAATTTTCTATCTTTCGCTCTCACTAGTCCTTAATCTCTTATTTTGATATCATCGGTTCATGCTCACTTTCATCTTATACATGTATCATCGGCAACGGAACCAATGTAGTTGGAAAACGGATTGCATAGTTACTAGGGATACATATTACAGATTATATAAGAAAGAGACAAGTCACTGGTATATAGAACAACGAGTATTTCTATTACTCAATAATTTGAGTAGAAAGTTGTGTTTTCGTCTCTTGAGGTTTTAAGGTTTCATTCTGTATCTTTTCCAACTTGTTTTCTAACTGCATGTTATCATTTTGAAACTTCTTAATCACTTCTACATGTGATTTTTTGTCATCTTCAGACTTCTTAAGTTGTTCCTGAAGATTTTCATTATGCCTTCTGATACAACAATTTTCTTCTTATTTGTCTAGGAGTTTTCCTTCAATGTCTTTCGTAGATTGTTCTATCTTCCGACTACTTTTCAACTTTAAAATTTTTGTGACTAGTGTCTTGTTATGATTACCTAATCTGAAAATTTCTTCGAAATGGCTTGATAAAACCGTGTTGACTTTTGTCGATTCTAACTTATGTGTCTTCTTACTGTCATCATACTACTGCTGGAGTTTTTCTTTCTACTGTTTATGATGATGTAACTTTGCTTCTTGATTTTCTAACCTCATCCGGACTTGCGCCAATTCAGCATCTTTTTCCATGATGAGTTTGTTTAGATGCTTTTTTTCTTCTTCTAATTCATTATCACATCCATATCATGATTTGTTGTCTTTTTTTGACTTTTTGATCTGGTCTTCTAGGTTTTGATTATGAATTTTTAAACATGATATTTCTTTATCCTAATCAGATAACATTTTCTTGTTATCTCTTATGGTTCGTTCTAGCTGTCAATTCTGATTCCATAAGCGGTGATTCTCATCATCTTTCCACTCTTTCAACCACTTTTTCGTCTCAACCTCAGCTTGTAGACTTTTATTGATCACCTTGTATTGTTCTAACTCGTCCACTGTTTCTTGTAGCTGTGCCTTCATTTCTGAATATGTAGTAGCCATTGTTTGTGACTATATTTCTACTTCACTTTTTTCTTCATTTCTTCTAGAAGGGTAAATACAAAAGCTGTAATAATTCTCAATATGTCTCTTTTGGAAAAAACTTTCTTCGACTATTTCTTGTTAGGTCAAATAACCCTTTTTTTTCCACAAATAATTATTTTTTTAATAAAATAATAATAATAATAATTACTATTATTTTTAAACTTAAGTTATATAAAATAATATATAACCTTCCAAATTCTAGTCCTTGAAAGTTTATTTTTTTCCAATGCTTTTGTAAAATGCAAGTAGATTGGGTGGTTGGGAGGAATAAGTGTTACCTTCCCCACCTTGGTTCAAATCCCACTTGCTTCTTTGTAGTTATTATTATGCACTTTTTATATTCAAACCTAAACCCACTTTAAGAAACCAGGTGTGGTTTCACTTTTACCCTCTCTTTTTTTTCCTTTTCCTTTTATCTTTTTTTTTTCTTAACTTTTCTTTTTAACTTATGTTTTTTTTAATTCTTTGTTTTTCTCTCTCATTCTTGATCTAATACCACTTGAAGAAACAAAGACTTCTAAACCCATATGATTCGCATTTTAACCCACAATGATTACTCAGTTGAATAATCAACCAATGGAAAACAATTCCATATTGGAAATATTAAATAATATTAAATATGAATGATGATATATTACAAAGTGAGTGGCATATATACATAAATTGGAAAGGCACTTTGGATGCCATCCATGAA
>LPNX010015017.1:429368-600005 GCA_001517045.1 Pseudotsuga menziesii | reverse complement strand
ATATATATATAGTTTGTTGTTATTATTTAAGTTTGTTACACGGTTCAACTAACCGACACGACTTGTGCAGGTCGACATAATCTATTGATATATTTTACAGGTAGTTGACCTGAGGACCTAGTCAGCTAGCCTCCAACAGTGTGTGTGAATAAGGTTATTGGGAAAATAAATGGGAATCCTTAACCACTAAACAAACTCTTGCCACCCATGGGGGATGTTAGAGCAATTGGTAATGAGTAATTGAGACGAGAATTTGTAAATGGAAGGTCACAAGTTCAAATCCCCCATGGGTACTTACTTACAAAAAAAATCTTTCCCAAAACTTTAAAGAGACATGTAATGCAAGCATATTCTTGAAATTGTCATGATTCCCATTTCCCTTGCATATGAATTCAAGGTTATGCCCAAAAAGTGTGTTCCATGTATAATATTCATGCAAACAACTAAACTATGTGATCTCATAATTCCATGTCATTTTGGGTTTTATCCATCCTCATTTAATAACAACAATATCTCTCTTTTTTTAATAATATTTATGATGCAATCATAATGATTTCATGTCGTTAATCTAATTCAATTTTGACAATACAACATCTAGTATATTTCTCCCCAAATTTCCAAGGATAAGATTTGGGAATGGCATTGACCATTTTGGTAGTTGGTCTCCCATAATTCATTGTCAAAGGTCTTTGCCATAATTCATAACAAATGTCAGTAAGCTATGACTATCCTCTTATTATTCCTTGTCTTCAAGCCAGTAGGGACTTTATGAATCGTCTTGCTTCCATTTCTATTAATCTCTTCATATCTCTTAATCATTTGTGGTTGGCAGATCTTTTTCTTTAATAAGTGGCTCAACCAAGTATTTAACCAAAGTTTTCTTGATATCTTATTTTCATCTTTTATTTATCCCTTATCTCGACCAATGACAATGTTTGAACCCTGATATCAACAAATAGAATTTTTTGTGGTCTTATTTGGCCTCATCCTAAGGTAAGGGAAGGAATGAGGGAAAATATTTTTTGAAGCTTCTAGCCTATGTTTGAAGAGCATCGATATTAGATATTACATAGGTTCTCAATAATGTAACACCCCGGTTTTGACCCTAATGCACTAAATATACATGATATATATATAATCATGGTGCGGAGCTAAAGGCCAAGGCCCCACCATCGATTTGGTTATATTATGTTTCAAATTGGAATTGTCACTGATGGTATATTAGGACATATGGCACGTATTAAATTGTGGCATCATGTAAATGTGCATTTTAATTAAATGAACCCAACCAGCTATGTTCACTGCAAGCATATTGAGAAGGGGCATGATTTCCTAAGGTTAAGGGTGGGGATGTTAAACCTTGAACCCATGGGGGAAAATCCATGTGTCACCTTCCCTTGTCTCATCCAATCGCCACCTTAAATGTTATGTTGATTAGTTGGGGCAATTATTGGTGGCAGTGGAGTGTGGCAGGGCTGTCACTCCTTGCCCACATGCACACTCCACCAAGCTGACCCTTACGTTGGCAGGAAGACCACTACACCCATTATCCCCATTTTACACCAATGACTGCACTCTCTCCAGAACGCCATTCTTCTCACTCAAAAATGCTCGGTTTCCTCATGCACCGGTTGGTCTTCCCCATCATCCATCCTCATGCAGGAGGAGACACTCTGTTCCTCACATGGAGGATTCTCTCTGTTTTGGCTCATGTAGCAAGAAGGGAAACATTTTTTGGGCTGTCATTATGTTTTTCTGCTGGGGGTGTCTTCCCATATGAATTTAGCGGATGGTGTGGGGTGTATGTTTTTCCCCTACATACTAGGTTGTTGTAGTTTTCTCTGGTTGCTCGTTGGTTGTTGTTTCCCCACATTTGTTGGCTGAGTTTCCTTTGCGTTTTGGGCTGTTGTAGGTTGTTGAGGAATCATTTTGGCCACAATAGGGCCAGGAACGATTCAGGGATTTGTATTCCCCTATTCAATCTGTGAAGTGCTTGTTTGCTGCATGAACGAAGTGGTTGGTCTTCAGACTGCATGGGAGTGGTGATGAGGGTCTGATTTGCTTGACAAACCTAGTGTGTCTGGAAACCACACAGACAGAGCTAGAGGGCTGGCTTTCTTCTTCACAACCCCTGAATTGCACTGGAAGGGAAGTCAGGGGCTGAGGGATTGCATAGCAGAGAAAGGACTAATTTCCTTGTGTTGGGTGTGTGTGGGTGTCCTATAAGTCAGGATAGTTTTGGTGTAGGTGCCCTTAGCTCTTCAATGAGCTCACCAGCTTAGCATTTAGCCTTTTCTAGCTCCTGGATGGCCTGATAAACCCAACTTTGTTGACTTGGCAAATCCGTTGTTCACCTGATAAATCCAACTGTGTTGGCTTGGCTGAACTATGTCTTTCCTTGTGGTGTTGTTATCCTTGACTATGTGTAAGCCTACTAGTTCCTTATTCCTTGGGGAATCATGCCCGGCTCGGGGGTTGTAGCGTTGCTGAGAGATTAAGAAGCACACTGACCTATGGTTGGGTGGAACATTGCAGCAACGTAGCTGGTTGCGAGATAGTTCTCATAAGATAAGTATTCTTGACTAATTTGTTTTGCAATCGTATTTATTGTTAATGAATTATGATGATAGACATGTTGAATGCGGGATTGTATGTGAATGAATGAATGTTGTTTTTCTTCCTCTATGTATATGAACAATTATGCTTCGTAGTATGTTTTATGATTTTAAATATCTTACTTCAGCATTATATGCATGATCATGTTCATGGGGCTAGATGCCCGGATGTTTGTTTTTTAGTAGCGTCCTCTTACCCGATCAGAGGGTCGGGGACGTTACAAGTAATGCTAGATATTACTCCAACATTAATTAGTAAACATAAAATGTTTTAGCTTTACATAATTTGTAACCATAAACAAAACTACAATGTAAACTTGGCACGTATCACATGATGTTCACAATTATTCACACACCACATGTCTTGAAGCACCTACCACATATCTAGAAATCTAAGCAACTAGCTCAAATCCTCCTCAATTGAAGCAACCTATGTCCACTACTTGAAAAATCATTGGTTATTCAACATACACTTCAATAGGTTTTCCAACAAAATATGAGACATGATCACGGAGTAATATGGCTTGCTAAAATGAAGGGTCACAGAGTAATATGAGTTGCTAAAATGAACGAAATGGAGGAGCATTAATCATCTCACCCAAAGAATAAGGGTGAGGATCTACCTGTTATGATTATGAAGACAGACTATTGCAATCGCTTTAGACGCTAAATGAGAGAAAAAAACATATTTCTTTGCACATCTTTCTCAAGAAGCTCAAAACATTTTCACATAAAGTTCCAAGCTACCACTATGCGTAAACATCAATTCGTCAAAGGGGATGATCGACCAGTTATTGGATTGAATCTCATTTCCACATTTCAGTTGTACAATCACCATATTGTGACCTCAAATATTCTTCTACACATCTCTTTTCTCTATGAATAATCACTGTCGACAAATCTAGCCACTAGGTCAATGTTGCAGGAATGCAAGTCCTTCACGACATAACAGTCAGGTGACTTCATCCAGCAACTACTCCAAATCTCTTTTTTATTTCATTTTCTTCCAATCTCTTCTCACTAGCACATTGGGAATATTTATCACATTGATTCCCACCTTCCATTTAGAGCGAAGAAAACTATTGCATTTTTTTAGTAAACACAAAAAATAATTGTCAACTTTAAAATTCGGTAAGGAAATTATAGGGAGAAAGAAAAGAAACAAGAACTATGAAAACCAATAAAATGCACTGATGAAACAGAGATGTGGGACCTTAAAGAACCTACCACATGTGTATCCTGTGTATCCTTGATTTGGATGGATTGTTAAATTGGAGCTAAAATTGTATAAGAAGACATGATGTTCTAAAATATTCCTTCTTTTCTCTAATTATTGGCGTTGGGTTGGCCTTTTAACATGATCTAAAGATGCCCTTGCCTCTACCTTTGCACACTTAGATGTTTCCTATAATGCCACCTCTATAGTTGTTTTTAGAAGAAACAATAGTTGTTTTAAAATGAAAGGCTCGTCATAATCTAAAAATGAGTGCAAGATGCATCTTGGGTGGCACAGAAACTGTAAATACACCCCGACTATACTTTAATGCCATAGTAGGGATGGATCAGATTCCAAACCATATGTATTGTCACCTAATGTACAGTGTAACAAGCAAGTCGACAAAGCCAATTTCATAATAAATTTCATAGAAATATCGCAATATTAAAATTCCAACGGAAACAACTACGTGCTTTTATGGTCTTTGTCAACAAAAAGCGAATTACACTTTGTTCCAATTGCAACTTCAACCAATAAATTCCAGCTCAATAAAACATTATTGATCTGCTCAAATAAATGGGTTAAGTTGTAAGCACCGACTTGCTGCCTTAGTGATTATGTTTTTACCCAGTTTTGGGCTGAATGTAAAGATGACCTTTGATTCTTAATTGAATAACAAGGACAGGCTTTTTTCTTCCTGAAAAAAAGCACCGACTTGCTGCCTTAACAACCCCTCTAATTTGAAGTTCTTTATCAAGTACAATTATATTAAAGATTGATTTTTAAATGATTTTATTTGTATTAATGGAATGGCACTAAACATCGTGATAGTTTCTCTCCCACAACTCATATTCAAAGGTATTTGCCAACATTCATAACAAATGGCACTAAGATATTCAACTACCATTTTATTTGAATTTGAATTTCTTCATAGGGCACAAATATATTAAATATTGATTTTTAAATTATTTTATTTGTATTAGTGGCTGGGATAGGGAACCACCATGCAAATAACTTGGATTCAAATTATGGTGGGTATAGCGTCCTTGTGTGTGAAGGAAGGTGTTTGATTTTTCAAATTTTGTATTCTTAATTCAACAACAAAAAAGTTTCACACATATTTAATAAGAAAAATTAATCTAAATAAATTTTAATATAATCATTCATAATTCAACAAAAATAACTTCACATGTCATATTATATTTTAATAATAAAATACAATAAACTAAAAATACATTATTTAAAAATTTGAATAAAAAATATTATCTATTTCATCATAGATTTGGTTTTAGTAATAACATGATATGATTAACTTGTATGAATAAAATAACATATTGTTTAATAAAAGTTAAAAATAAAACAAAAAATAATACTCTTAATAATTTTGTTAAATATTATGTTTTTTTTCAAAAAGAAAAAAAATAGTAACTTGTTGTTTATAAGGAATCAAAGTTGTATCAAACGTTTTCAAAAGTTCAGACTACCATTCAAGACGTCCACTTCTTTACCATAACTATCAGCTAATCTCCATAAACAATAGCCATCATAGACAAGCCTTCTAACTTACTTTCAAAAAGGAAAATAATTCCACCATCTTCAAACAAAAATCAAATTTCAAAAGGAAGCTGTTGAGATGTAACAAAAAAAAAAAACCCAATACCCAAAACTGAAGTCCCATAAAACCTCATAGTAGTCCAAAAATAAGAGCAATTTTCCACTATCAAGAATCTCCCACCCAAGAATTCTTCATAATGGAGAAAGTCCTCCATAGGATCCACAACATCCTTTGAGAGCTCATCGGCTTCAGTATTAAACTCTCTATAAACATGAGAGAAGGAAATAGAAGAAAAAATGTCATTTAAGTCCAGAATTATATTCTTCCAATGCGAGAGAAGCAGAACATTAAGATTTGAATGACCCACAATCCAATCAATGAAAACCTTAGAATCCCCCACAATATGAAGCACCTATAAACATTTTCTATAAGCAAACCATAGAAAACCCCACATCACAAGAAGTTATACTCTTGTGTTGCTTCCTTCCCCAATACTCCATTTAATCTTGAAAATTAGATCATACTTAATCTTCAAAACAAAACCATTTACCTAGGATCAGTGAAAAAATTCGATAGAAGTAAAGCCATCAAAACAAGGTTTTGAAAGATGTTTGTTTCTTCTCTTTTTTTCCACTTAAATGATTCTAAAAAATGCCCCACATCTTTAAATCTCACCCATAAAAAATGGTTTCTTACAGTAAAGAATACACTGATTTCTTGTCTTCCAAACTTCCTAGAATATGTAAACGGAAAGTTCTCTAAACTTGGACTTTTTGTTTATCCACACCCTTAACAATCTTGAAAATTTGCACCTGCCCACCTTGCTTTAAAATTAAGTAAATCATGGCATAAATTCCATACTTTGATAACAATAAAAAATGGAGCAAGCCACAAAGAGATGTGAAACTAATTCCAAATATTTTAAGCAAAGAAAACATATGTCAGGCCCATGTGACTCCTCTCTTGACCAAATTATCCCAGGTTAAAATTTTGTTTTCTAAACACATACAAATGAAACAACTAATCTTAGTAGGAAACTTCCATTTCCAAAGCTTTTTACTCCACTAGTTTGGCGAAAAAAGAACATTTTGTGATAAAATTAAAATCATAAGCCTTTTTCGCAAAGATCTGACCAAAAGAGTCATCTCAATCCCAAGCTAATAAGTTTTGATTGTTATAAACAAGATGTAATAACCCAAATTTGACCCCATGGTATGGAAATTGGACATGATGTATATATTATAATTAAATCATGGTGAGGAGATCAAGGCCAAGGCCCTACCATTGATCTGGTGTTTGTGTATAGGTGATCAAGGTTGATCCCTATCGTTATTGTGCTGATCATGCACAATATATTTTGAATATCATGAAAATGTACAAATTAATAAAATACCACAACTAGCTATGCACTGCAACGTGAAAGAGATGGGGGCATGATTTCACAAGGAATAGGGACGGGAGTTAGTCAAACCCCCTGAGCCAATAGGGTGTGACCAGATGTCAATGGGGAAACCCATGAACCCTCAACTAACTTTTTGTCCTATGTACTCAATCATTCATTTCTTCCAGAAGTTAGTTGAGGCAGTTAATGCCTTGGGCAGAGCACGACATGGCGATTTGATTGTGTGTCTGAGAAAACCTGCAAGTCTGTAGTCTAGGAAGTCGTTGTTCTTGCTTCTGAAGAAATAAAATCCTAGATTGTGTTTCCAGTCACTCTTTCCCTCAGTCGCGAAAAAGTTTTGTTGTGGTTTATTTTTGTTGGAGAGCACCATTCGTTCATTCACGATTATGCATTGTTTATCAGCCATAGTCGCAAAGCGTTTTTTGTCTTAACGGAGCATTGCTACTCGTTCTACAAGTATTTCCCTTTGCTAAGAAATTGGTTGATGTGTTGCAGCGTTATCCTAAACCAAATATTGGTAGGAGACCCTGTTTTTCTCTGTGTTACAAAGTGAATCCTGTGTTGTTGAGTTTCCTTGTGGATTGTTGTGATGTGCATCCATGCTTTGGTCTGAATACTTCGGAGTGGAAGAGGCCCAGAATTGATTGATAAACCTAGTGAAGAGAGGAACCTCATAGACATATCAAGAGGGGCTGGAAAATGTTCTATGCACACCCTGAAGAGCACTGGAAGGGAAGGTATGGCCTGAGGGAACTGTGTAGGAGTGTGTTGGGTGTTATATCGTCTAGATTAATTCACCTAATATTTAATTATCGACCAGGCTTGGTAGGATTATAGTTTATACAAAATATATGCGAAGGTAGAGGGTGTCGTGTAAATATTTTAACAAAAAAAACATCGAAAGGTCTTTCAAAATGAAAAACCGAGTCAAACTCCTAAGAATTCAATTATTAAAGTAATTAAACTGGAACATAATACTAAACTAGATAATCAATAATTTATTTCATAAGCAAATAACTTAAAACCAAAAAAAGATACTATCAACAACTAATCTTTCAAATGGAAAACTAGGATGCAAGGAAGACCTAATTCATAAACAATTAAAAAACTTAATAAAGAGAAACAAGTAGAAAACTTAATAAAAGAAACAAGTAGAAAACTTAATAGGAATGTCTTTGAATTTTGTCCTACAAGTCTCTTTCAGTAATCACACAATGAAAATTGAACAACCTAAAAACATACTAAGGAGAACACATGTAATACTGAATTTTACATGCAAATAGATAAATTAGTCAAAAGGTATGAACACAAAACAATACAACAGTAAAAAGAAATCAGAAACAAAATATAAAATAGCTCAAAACATATTTAAGGTGAAAATGAGTAAGATAATTTTTAATAAATAACATAAAACAATTCAAATTAACTTTCATGTAAAATAAAACTATCTTTTAACTATTACAGTCAAAGCATACTTCAAACACTAAAGAAACAAAACTTAAAACAATTTCAAAACACATTAAAAACACTAAAAATGAAACAGTGGGCTAAATGACATACTGAACTGTGGATCTGAAAGGGGTGACTAAATGACAATTTAAATAGGTTGTCCAAAGGGCAGTCTGCACAATTAAAATGACAGAAATTAACCTAAATGATCTAATCTTCCACTGAATTTGTGCACATGTAGATATAATGCATAAAGGCAGTAAATAGACCTATCTATGAATCAAATTTAACAATGAAATAAACTTAAACAAATTCATAAAAGAAATCATTATATATTAATAAACAAACTAAAATTCAAATTGCATAACTTATAACAAAAAGAAAATAAACAGAACTGAAATTCTATCTATCTAATTGCAAATACTGAACCATAAACTGGAAATTTTGGATTGAAAGTAAATTTGAAAGCAAACTATGTGCGCAGTTAACTATTTAATTTTCAGAAATAAAATTGAAATACAGGAAATAAATGAGATAAACATTTACAGCAATCTGATGAAAACAAACTAAACTAGCTATAACAGAAAGAAAAGAACAAAATTACACAAAAGAATGAACCTATTGTTGATGAGGGGCCCTCTCAGCAATCACGAGTGTTTCCTGGCTAACGCTTACTCAAACGCAATTATAAACAACAAAGCATATGGCTCTATTAAAATGATGGAACATAATTACATAATTCTTCTCTTCAAAAACGATTGTCTAACAAATGAATTGATCAACTCCCTAACTCTACACATGGAGGTGTTTATATACAATGTTTACAGGGATGAGCAATTCAACCCTTTAGTGGTCGACTGCTCTCTAAATTTAGTCAATACATAAAGGCTCCTAACTAATAAAGCTCCAACGCACAGCATCTTCGTGCGTCGGCTATCTTCATTGGACAGTGTAACGCACATGCTCCCTCTTCAATGTGGTTGGTTCTCTTCAGCGTGTGTGATGTGGTGCACATATCCTTCCTTAGCACAACTTGTGGAGTGGTTTTGGATAGAGGAGAGCACACAGAGTTGATTCTTCTAGAACGTGGTCTAATACATCAACCCAACGCGTGGATTGTTGATGAGGTGTCAACGAACGAGGCTGCAGGATGGCGAATCATCTAGAATGCTAGCTTCATTACCTGGATGAGTGGACAGTAAATAGTTTGCAGACTATTCCAAAGTCTTAATACCTTAAATCAATTCTCAATAGTGGGCAGTCTGGTAAGCGATCTGGATAGAAAGATGAATAGTGAGTTGGACCGTGAGCTGCATATGCTGGACACAGATCTAGGATGAATGCGATGTCTGTTTGCTAGTGTGCTTAAGGACTATGGTCTGCATCAACAACATTTCAATTCCTGGAAACCTTGCCAACGAGTATTGCGCACTGAGCTGGATGATGAGTTGGACGTGTTGTGTGCATGGCTAGCTAAAAGCGTGCTTGTTGTTAATTCATCCAAAAATATTATATAACCTGTAAACAAAATGTACATATCAATTAACATATCAATTAACATATCAAATGTGCTTCAACAATGTTAATTTTAATCAATAAAATCATAAAATGATAATAATGAATGAATTTATATAAACCTTAAATTCATACATACTTGGGGTTAAATGGTGATCTGTGTGGTAGAAAATATATAAAAAGATAACAAAACATATGTTTAATTAAGTAATTTAACTGCCAAAAATGGTAACAAATCTAGGATCAACAAAGTGAAGGGAATAATTCCTTGTGTTGGGTCTGTAGGTATTATGAAGTGCCAAGTCAGATAGATCTGGTATAGGTGTCCATAGCTCTATGGTTGAGCTCACTAGATTAGCAGTTCTACCTTTCCATTGCCTTAGCAGTTTGTGAAACCAATTGGATATTGGCTTGCCATGTGCCTTGTTGGGCATTTTGGCCATGTGTGTAATCCTTGGCTGGACAGTATGATAAAACCAACTGTAGGTTGGCTTGAATGTGTATGTTTTGATGTGTGTTGTCTATGTGTAAGCTTGTTGTTCCCTAGTTCCTTGTGGAAATCATTCCCAACTCGAGGGTGGCAGTGGTGTTGAGATATTGATGAACACACTATCCTATGGTTGGGTGGAACGTTGCAATGACATAACTAGTTCCAGGACAAATCCATCACTCAAGATAAGTATTCTTTGTTATTCTTGTTTATGCCATTTGTTTCTTAGGGATGAGTGATCGAATGAATGAATAAGATGAATGCTTGCAATGTTTCAATAGAGTTATTGTTATGAATGTTCCAGCATTTGCATTGTTTATGCCTTGTATGATTTAAAGCATTTTTTCCTAAGTTCATGGAGGTTAGAATCCTATCACAGAGTTAGAATGCATATGAATTAGCGTTTTCTCCCCTTGAAATCCACCTGGGAAGGCGGAAGGAAGAAATCAGAAATGAGCAGTTGAAACGAGGTAGAATGTGGGTTTTCTAAACCCCGGGATCCACCTGCGGGAGGCAGAGGGCAGAAGCGAAAAAGTGCAGAAAAGTTCTAAGGAAAAAGTTAGCTTTCTGATTTCTGAATTCTGAGGTCAGAAAGCGAAAGTCATAAGTACAAAGAATGAAGGCCGAAAGGAGAAAACGAGGATAAAGGTTTCCATCGTTTGTTATTTTTCTGATTCCTGAGTTCCACACTGGAGGGAGGAAAGATGGAATGCGGAAGGTGGAAACAAGGATAAAGGTTTTCATCATTTGTTAGTTTTCTAATTCTTGAGTTCCACACTGGAGGGAGAAAAGGCGGAATGTGGAAGGTAGAAACAAGGATAAATGTTTCTGTCATTTGATAGTTTTTTGATTCCCTAGTTACACATTGGAGGGCCGAAAGGTGGAATGTGGAAGGCAGAAACAAGGATAGATGTTTTCGTTGCTTGATAGTTTTCTGATTCCCAAGTTCCACACTGGAAGGCGGAAAGGCAGAATGTGGAGGGAGGAAATGAGTATAAAGTTTTTCGTCGTTTGTTAGCCTTCTTGTTCCTGAGTTCCACACTCAAGGAGGAAAGGAAGAAGGTGGAAGATAGAAGGAAGAATATGGCTGATCAATTCCGTCGAAAAGTTGTTTTCCGACTTCCAAGTTTCGAAGGTGGAAGGCAGAAGGGCAGAAGGAGGAAGGAGGAAGGTCGTTGAACTATTTTGCCGAAAAGTTATTTTTTCGACTTTCGAGTTATGAAGGTGGAAGGCAAAAGGAAAAATGAGGAAGGCCATTGAACTATTCCGTCAAAAATTTGTTTTCTCGACTTTTGAGTTTCGAAGGAGGGAGGTCGTTCAATGATTCCATCAAAAAGATGTGTTTTCGACTTTCGAGTTCCGAAGGTGGAAGGAAAAAGGGTGGAAGGTGAAACATGAGTTGGTTATCTCCGTCACACCATGTGTTCCTAGTTCCCGAATTCTGGAGCAGAAAGGCGGAAAGGGGAGTGTGGAGGGAGAAGTGCAGAATTGACAGATTCGGTGCGAAAAAGGTATTTTCATTCCTAGAAGGGATATCTGAAGGGCGGAACAACTATTACAGTGGTTTCTAACCCTGATATTGAATGTGGAAGAGTGTGTTAACATCCATGCTTTGTGTTTTGAGAGGAGAACAAGGGTTCTTGAAGAAAAAAATTTAAATAATACGCATTATGGGCTATGGAGACGTTACATATTGGTATCAGAGCTGTTGGTTGTAGCACTAGGGCCTAAATGGACCAAGTTGAACATTTAATAGAGCTATTGGTTACAACATTGGGCCTAAATGGGCCAAGTGAATAGTTGGTAAGTGTTTTTGAATTCTGAGATTGTCTAACAGTGTGTTTGATTAACACATTTTTGCAGAGTCATAGTGCCGATTGGAAAAGTGGGGTTTTGGATCATCCATGAGGACCTACAGCATGGATGATGCGTAGAATCCCTATGTGCACAAGGAAGATGATATGGGGGGGAATTTCCGAGTTGTAAATGATGATACAAAGTCCAACGGAAGGAGATTTCAAGAGACTTCGCCAAATTTTGCAGCCACCATGAGAAGCCTAAGGGTGGAGATGCAAAGCTATTGAGAAGATAATGAAAGAATGATTAAGGCTCGGGAAGAGCAGAATCAGCTGAACGCATCCATTTTGTAGAGTTTGACAGATATCCATAGGCGGATGAACTTTGAGCATCATGCACTGAATCCGAAAGGAAGTAGGAGTGATACTAGAAGAAGAAAGAGATCTTATAGTGGATCATCTGACTCTAAAGAATCCACTAGGGATAGAAGTTATTCTTCTCACAAGAATAAGAAAAATAGGCGCTGCCAAAAAACTCACGTGAAGAGTTTAAGAAGGAAAGGCCTCCTACCTTTATTGGTGAGGTAAAGACTGGTCAAGAAGCTAAAGCTTGGCTTCTTGGGATGATAAAATATTTCCAAGTCCATGACTACTCTAGAAATATGAAGGCTAGGGTATCCATCTTTAATTTGACTGGAAGAACATCCATATAATGGGAGAACTTCAGGCAAGTGAAGAAGATCAGTGAAAGGAAGATTGTATGGAAGCAGTGCCAGAAGTATTTCAAGCAAAAGTACCCCTCTAATAGGTACTATGATGATAAGATCAAATAATTCCATGAGTTAAGATTGGGACAGCGGACCATGGAAGAGTATGCAAATAAGTTCTTAGAGATGTTGAGGTATGGTAGGTACATTAGGGATGATAAAGTAAAAAGCCAGTATTTTTTGAGTGGGCTACCTCAATATTACAAAGACAGAATTGAATTTGATGAACCTAGAACTCTAGAAGAGGCTATCAGGAAGGCTAAGTATTGTTATGATCATAACAAAGGAAAAACTGATTAACATAAGGCATGGAAGGAAAAGAGAAATGAGAATTCTGACCAAAGGAAGAAAGGTTTCAAACCCTCTAACTTACAAAATCAGAAAAGAAACCATCACAACCTATGACTAATCCATACAGAGTAATGGATGATAGGTCAAGGAATCCAAAAGAGATCAGAGAACCACTCTAATACTAGATATGTGAAGAACCCCATCTATGTAGGAATTGTCCACTTGAGAATGGGTATGTGAGGCAAGCTCATAACATTCAAGAATTTGAAATAGTGGGTCAAGTAGGAAGGACTGTCCCTATAATTTATGCAGTGTTGGAGTACCGCCAAGCAGATCATCAGTCAACTATGGTTGAAGTTGCAGTAATATTGTTGAGCAATCTATTTCTGTTTTGACTAACCTTGGATCTACTCACAATTATATTACTCCTAGATTTGTTTAGATTTTTGCTTTTAAGAAGTTAAAGCATAGCAAATCATGGTTAGTTCAGCTAGCCATTGGGACTAAGAGAAAAGTTAGTGACGTGGTAGAAAAATGCCCATTGGTTATGGATGGATTGGTCACTTATGTAGATATGAATGTTCTACCACTTAGTTCCTATGATATCCTCATTGGAATGGATTGGTTAGAAGCTCACATAGTAAAGATTTATTGTTACAACAAGACTTTTGAGTGCATAGATGAAGAAGGCAACTTAAGAATTGTAAGAGGCATTCCAAAGGTGATTTCTGTTAGGCATATTTTAGCAATGCAGTTGAATAGGTGTTGTAGGAAAAGTCACGGAGTGTATGCAATTCTTGTTGTGGAGGCATCCGAGAATGAAACTCCTAGGCTAGAGTAATTTCATGTGTTGCAAGAATTCAAGGATGCTTTTCCTGATGAAATTCCAATACTTCCTCCAAATATTTCACAATTGAACTTGTGCGAGGAGTAGCACTAGTGTCCAAGACACCCTACAAGATGAGTACACCAGAAATGATAGAGCTGAAGATGCAGCTGCAGGAGTTGTTGGAGAAGAAGTATATTAGTCCAAGTGTGTCTCCTTGGGGAGCACTAGTTCTATTTGTGAAGAAGAAAGATGGTACACTCTGGTTGTGTATTGATTACAGACAATTGAACAAAGTCACTGTGAAGAATAAATATCCTTTACCTTGAATTGATGACCTCTTCGATCAAATGATAGGAGAAAGGGTATTTTCCAATATTGACTTGAGGTATGGGTACCATCAGGTAAGAATAAAGGATGAATACATTCATAAGACATCCTTCATAACAAGGTATGGGCATTATGAGTTTGTAGTGGTATCATTTGGTCTCACAAATTCACCAACTACATTTATGTGCCCTATGAATATTGTCTTTAGCAATTGTTTGGACAAGTTTCTTGTTTTTTCCTTGATGAAATTCTTATTTATTCCAATATTGAGGAAGAACATGAAGAACATTTGAGGCTGACTTTGAAATTGCTAAGGGAGCATAAGTTGTATGCAAAGTTGAGAAATGGTGACTTCTATAAAGATAGGATTCATTATTTGGGTCACATCATCTCAGATGAGGGCATATCTATAGACCCTAAAAAGATTGAGGCCATTATGAATTGGCCTACCACAAGAAATGTGATATATGTAAGTACTTTTATGGACCTTGCAGGATACCACAGGAGGTTCATTGAAGGATTCTTCAAGGTCCCACATTCAATCACTTCTTTACAAAGTAAGGGGATAAAGTTTGAATGGACACCAAGATGTGGATAAAGCATCCAGCAGTTGAAGAATATTCTCACAAGTGCACCAGTTTTGAAAATTGCAGAACCAAAAAAAGATTTTGTGGTGTGTACCGATGCATGCAGCCAAGGACTTGGAGGATTTTTTATGCAAGACAACCACATGGTATGCTATGAGTAAAGAAAATTGAAGGATCATGAGAAGAACTATACCACTCATGATTTAGAACTGGAAGCCATATTACATGCTCTCAAGATGTAGAGGCACTACTTATTGGGCAGAAATTTTGAGTTAAGGACATACCATTGTGGTTTGAAATGTTTGTTTGATCAGCCAACTCTAAATTCTATGTAAGCTAGATGGTTGGAGTTTTTATGTGAGTTTGATTTTGAAATCAAACACATAAAAGTAGAAGAAAACAAAGTGGTTGATGCACTCAATAGGAAGGTGCATGAAATGCATGTGCCATCTCTTAGTATTTTCCAATTAGATTTGAGACAACAGATTGTTAATCATATTGTTGAAGATGAAATGTATGTGCAAATCAAGAACAAATTGCGGCAGCAAAGTCTTGAAAAGAAGTACGAGGGATATAAATTGGAAAAAGATGGACTTCTTACTTATAAGAACAAAATTTATATTCCAAATATAGCATACTTGAGCAGAATTGTTATGGATGAAATACATCAAGCTCCATATTGTGGTCACCCAGGATATCATAAGACAATTGCTACATCCAGAAAACAATATTTTTGGCCAAGAATGAAAAAGGACATTGCTTAGTATATTTCAAAGTGCATGAAATGTCAGCAGGTGAAGGTTGAGCATCAACACCCAGTAAATTTGTTGCATCCTTTTCTAGTTCCAAAATGGAAATGGGAATTTATTTCCATGGATTCTATTACAGGATTTCCAATGACTTGGAGACATCATGATTCAATCATGGTTGTGGTGGAAAAGTTGACAATGAAAACACATTTTACACTAGTCAAGCCCACTTATAATACTGGTGCCATTGCAAAAATATTCATGAAGGATATTTTCAGATTGCATGGATTTCCTAAGGCAATAGTCTCTGACAAGAATCCTAAGTTCACTTCCAATTTTTGGAAGGGTCTATTTGCAAATTTGGGTACCAAGTTTAACTTCAGCAGTGCCTACCATCCTCAGACTGATGGACATATAGAAAGAGTGAATCAGGTGCTTGAAGACATGCTACACATGTATGTGATGGATAAACCAACCAAGTGGGAGGATTATTTACACTTGGTAGAGTTTGCTTATAATAATGGACAACAAGCATCCTTGGGGATGAGTCCATAAAAATATTTGTATGGAAGAAGGTGTAGGACACCAGTGACTTGGGATAATCTAGTGAACAAGATTGTTCTTGGTCCATAATTGCTTAAGGAGATGGAGTAGGAGGCTACAAAGATTAGGTAGAGCCTAGAAGCAGCGCAAGATAGACAAAAAAGCTATGTAGACAAGCATAGGGTGCACAGAGATTTCAGTGTTGGGGATCATGTTTACCTTAGAGTGAGGGAAAGGAAGAGTTCCTTGAATCTTGGAATTTGTCCCAAGCTGTCACCTGGATATTGTGGGCCTTTTGAAGTGCTTGAAAGGATAAGTCCAATTGCATAAAGACTTGCATTTCCTGCTTGCACTAGAGCTCATGATTTTTTTCACGTTTCTTTGCTTAAGAAATCTATACATGATCCTAACCATGTGATAAATTGGGATGTGATCTAGGTGGAACCCGAGGGAGAGTTCCAAACCGAGCCATTGCACATCCTCAACAGGAAGGTCACAGTGCTCCGGAATCGATCTGTTGCACAGGTGAAGGTGTCGTGGGAGCACTATGGCCCTCAAGAGGTTGTGTGGGAGCTAGAGGATTCCATGTGATTGGAACATCCATTTTTGTTCAATTTTGTAAACGAACTAAGGAAAGTGTTGTTGTAAGGGGGAGGGGAATGTAATACCGCGGTTTTGACCCCATGGTATGGAAATTGTACATGATGTATATATTATAACCAAATAATGGAGAGGATCTCAAGGCCAAGGCCCTACCATTGTTTGTGTATAGGTGATCAAGGTTGATTCCTATGGTTATTGTGCTGGTCATGCATAGTATATTTTTAATATCATGAAAATGTACACATAAATAAAATACCACAGCTAGCTATGCACTGCAACGTGAAAGAAATGGGGTCATGATTTCATAAGGAATGGGGAGGGGATTTAGTCAAACACCCTGAGCCAATAGGGTGTGACTAGAAGTCAATGGGGAAACCCATGAACCCTCGGCTACCTTTTTTTTCCTCTTTCCTCAATCATTCATTTCTTCCAGAAGTTATTTGAGGCAGTTAATGCCTTGGGCAGAGCAAGGCATGGTAGTCTGATTGTGTGTCTGAGAAAACCTAAAAGTATACAGTCCTAGAAGCTGTGCTCTTGCTTTTAAAGAAAGAAAACCATGGATTGTGTGCCTAACCAATATTTTCCCTCAGTTGTGAAAGAATTTTTTTGTGGTTTCTCATCGTTGGAGAGCACCATTCATTCATTCACTATTATGCATTGTTCATCAGCTAGAGTCGCAGAGTATTTTGGTTTTTAATAGAGCCTTGCTACACATTTTGTTAGTATTTCGCTTTGCTAAGAAATTGGATGATGTGTTGCAATGTTATCCTGAACCAAAGATTAGTGGGAGACCCTATGTTTCTCTGTGTTACAGAGTGAAGCTTGCGTTGTTGATTTTCCTTGTGGATTGCTGTGATGTGCATCCATGTTTTGGTCTGAAGACTTAGGAGTGGAAAAGGCCTAGAATTGGCTGATAAACCTATTGAAGAGAGGAACCTCATAGATAGATAAAGAAGGGTTGGAAAATATTCTATGCACACCTTGAAGAGCACTGGAAGGGAAGGTATGGACTAAGGGAACTATGTAGCACTAAAGGGAATACTTCCTTGTGTTGGGTGTGTAGGTATTATGAAGTGCCAAGTTGGATATATCTAGTGTAGGTGTCCATAGCTCTATGGTTGAGCTCACTAACTTAGCAATTCTACCTTTCCATTGTCTTAACAGCCTGTAAAACCAATTGGATATTGGCTTGGTTATGCCTTGTTGGGAATTTTAGCCGCGTGCGTAATCCTTGATTGGACAGTCTGATAAACCCAACTGTAGGTTGGCTTGAATTTGTGTGTGTCTTGATGTGTGCTAGCTATGTGTTAGCATGTTGTTCCCTATTTCCTTGTGGAAATCATGCCCAACTCAGGGGTGGTAGTGGTTTTGAAAGATTGATGAACACATTGGCCTATGGTTGGGTGGAATGTTGTAGTGACATAGCTAGGGTTGGGACAACTCCATCGCTCAAGATAAGTAGTATATGTCATTCTTGTTTATACCATGTAGTTGCTTAGGAATGAATGACTGAATGAATGAATATGATGAATGCTTGCAATGTTTCAATAGAGTTACTGTGATGAAAGTTCCTGCATTTGCATTGTTTATTCCTTGTATGTTTTAATGCATTTTTTTTAAATTCATGGAGTCTAGAATCCTGTTACAGAGTCAAAATGCATCTGACTTAGCATTTACACCCCTTGAAATCTTCCTAGGGAAGGTGAAAAGCAGAAATCGGAAAAGAGAAATTGAAACAAGAAAGAATGTGGGTTTTCCGCACCCCAAGATCCACTTACGGGAGGCAGAGGGAGGAAGCATAAAACTGCAGAAAAGTTCTAAGTCAAAAGTTAACTTTCTGATTTCCGAAGTCCAAGGTCGAAAAGCAGAATTCAAAAGTATAGAGAAAAGGCAAAAAGGCAGAAACGAGCCTTAGAGGTTTCTGTCGTTTGTTAGTTTTCTAATTCCTGAGTTCTGCACTAAAGGGAGGAAAGGCGGAATGTGGAAGGAAAAAATAAGGATATAGGTTTCTGTTGTTCGTTAGTTTTCTAATTCCCAAGTTTCGCACTGAAGGAAGGAAAGGCGGAATGCAGAAGGAGGAAACAAGGATAAAGGTTTTCGTTGTTTGATAGTTTTCTGATTCCCAAGTTACGCACCGCAGGACGGAAAGGAGAAATGCGAAAGGCAAAAACAAGGATAAAGGTTTCCGTCATTTGATAGTTTTCTGATTCTCAAGTTCTGTAGTAGAGGGAGAAAAGGTGGAATGTGGAAGGCAGAAACAAAGATAAAGGTTTCCATCTTTGTTATCCTTCTCATTCCCGACTTTCGCACTCAATGATGGAAAGGTGTAAGTAGGAAGGCAGAATATGGCTAAGTAATTCCATTGAAAAGTTGATTTTTGACTTCCGAGTCCTAAAGGCGAAAGGCTAAAGGGTAGAAGGTAGAAGGAGGAAGGTTGTTGAACTATCCCTCAAAAAGTTGTTTTTCAACTTTCGAGTTCCAAAGGCGGAAGGAGGAAGGTCGTTGAACCATTCCATCGAAAAGGTTGTTTTTTCTGACTTTTGAGTTATGAAGGTGGAAGGCGGAAGGAATAAGGTCGTTGAATGATTTCGTTGAAAATATGTTTTTCCAAATTTCGAGTTCCGAAGGTGGAAGGGAGGAAGGCAGAACGTGAGTATGATATCTCTGTCACACAATGTGCTCTCGGTTCCAGGATTTTATAGTGGAAAGGTGGAAAGGGGAGTGAGAAATTGAGAGATTCAGTGTGGAAAAGGTGCTTTCGGTCGCAGAAGGGATCTGTGAAGGGAAAAACGACTATTACAGTGGTTTCTGAGCCTGGGACTGAATGTGGAAGAGTTTGTTAATCTCCATGCCTTGTGTTTCGAGAGCAGAACAAGGGTTCTTGAAGCAAAATTTTTAAATAACCCGCATTATGTGGTATGGGGATGTTACAGGAGAATACTAACACCATTTAAATCCAGGATGTATTTCTCCACTCATCAGCAACAGTACCAACAAGGCCCAAATCAAATATATATATTCTTGAGACAACTTTGAATCAATATATTCATGAGACAACACTTGTATATTTAAAGAGTGCAGAGTAGAGATCAAAATCCCCTAAAGATGAAACAACTTCTTTAAATCCACCACCGGATCGATGCTGATATAAACTTGAATTCCCCTACCAATAATCCAACTTGGTCTTTTCCTTATAAGATGCATGCTTTTAAAAAGGCCTTTCCAAATTATTGAATCATTGGAAGGAATGACTTGAGACTCTCTCAACCATTGGGAGGAAAAAACAGTCTTGATATATTTACATTTAACAACGTCGCTCCAAAGGATATCTCTAACGAGAACCCTCCATGAAGTTTTTTTTTCGAACGCATCACCGAACCAACAAATATTTTTTAG
Organism: Pseudotsuga menziesii; assembly: GCA_001517045.1. Classification (NCBI taxonomy): domain Eukaryota; kingdom Viridiplantae; phylum Streptophyta; class Pinopsida; order Pinales; family Pinaceae; genus Pseudotsuga; species Pseudotsuga menziesii. The sequence goes on along the minus strand of LPNX010015017.1, from coordinate 579,875 downwards.
TCCCCATCATCCAATGCTTTTAGGAAGACAAATTCTACTCCAAGAAGCAAGATGATACTTTGAATAATCTAACCTTCTCGACCAGAGAAAAGTAAAGATTATTGTTATTAATAAGTCCAACAATTTTTTTGGAACCATAGACAATGACATCCAATAGACCAAAATGATTTGTAAAATAGAAGAGATAAGAACAAGTCTTCCTCCAAGAGAGACAAACCAATAAGTCCAATAAAAAATTATTTTATCGATTCTCTTATGTAAACAGCTCCAATCTTCTTTACAATAACCATTAGGCTTCAGAAAAAAGCCCAAATATTTAAATCCTTTATGTAGAATATCAATTTTGAAAGGAAACAAAGTAGTAATATGATCACGTAAGACCTAGTCACTTTGAACTTCAGAATTTTAAAGAAAAAGTGTTTTTTCAGCACTTACCGGCATACCAGAAGCTGATTAAAATAAAGAGATCATCAAATGAAAACAACGCCATTCATCAACAGAGCCCTTGCAAAAAATTAGCACATCATCAACGAAGAGGAGATGGGTGATGGACAATGAATGAGAAAATCTAAATGTTTGGTGATGTATTGTTGTCAATTAATTATAAATAGTGAAACATATATTCTCTGCCATAAGCAAATATTAAAAAAACACATATTTATAAGATTTTGATAGAAAATATCATTAAATTAAATACAAATTAAAATTGTTAAATTATTCCTAACACATAGTGATGTATTAGTCCATCACTATTAAAAATTGAATAAAAAATAACATAATACTTTTACTTATCAAAACAATTAATATACACCTAACAACAAAGTATTAAATTATGATGTATTTACAATAATAACATTTAATGTATATGCCGGATGTTCGGATATTGTAAGTGAGGGACTCGATGATGAATGGAAATTGAGGGGTTTTTGTGTGTGCACGAGCTAGGGCTTGTTCGTGCAAGTCTGAGTGAAGGTGGTGAACTGAGGGGGGGGGGGGGATGAAAATCCCCCGGGTTTGGGTCGATGGAAGGACTAGGCCCACATGGCCTAGGGCCTGAGGGTGGGGAAGTGGGGAATGAGATCGGAAGGAAGGATGGTGATGGAATGGGCAGATGGTTAGTTCTAGCAGGATGTCTGTCGGAATCCCATTCTATTCCAGCCATCCAAATAAGATCTGAGGCGGTAAGAGGAAAGATTGAGTTATGGAAGGAGACAACCCTCATTGGGAAATTTGTGGGAGTCTGGCCCAAGGAGAGGGATTTGTTCTAGTGGATTAAGACAGTCTGGAACCCTAAGGGACACTATGATTTGTAGCTAGGGTCTAAGGGTTTATTCACAATCATATTCCTCAATCAAGAATACAGGGACAAAATTCTAGAGGGAGGACCATATTTCTTTTTCTCGGCTGGGTTATATCTTCGCCCCCAGAAAGAATGATTCAACCCTGAAACTAAAAATGTGACGGTTTCCCCGGTTCGGATTCGTCTATTCTCATTTCCCAATGAGTATTGGGATCTGGAAACCTTGAAGGATATTGGTAACACCCTAGGGTAATTTGTGAAGTTGGATGAGAAAACCAAAGCCCAAAAATACACAACTTTTGCTCGCATTTGTGTTTATCTATATCTATCAAAGGAACTCCCATAAGTGATAAGCCTGCAATGGGAGGATGAGGAATGGATCCAAGCCATAGACTATGAGAAATTTCCTTTTCACTGCCAGCACTTTCATGAATACGGTCACCTAGGGAGGGTTTGTCGAAAGGTGGCCAAGCAACCAGTCAACCCTAATCAGCAGCAGGGTGGCGAGACCAATAGGGAAGGGTTCACTCAGGTAAAGAACATGCGAAGAGGTAAAGGAGGCGGCCCCTCTAAGACAAGGAAAGACCCTGCGATTAAAATCCCTAGCTCCAATAATCCCTTTAATGTCCTGGGAGAGGGGGGGGGAGAAGGAGGAACCTCTGAGGGTAAGAGAGAATAGGGACAAAAATCCAAGGAGACCGAGAGGGAAAAGGAGCAGCAAACTCCTATGGAAGTAGCTAAAGAGGACGAGGTTAAAGAAATGAAGGTGGGGGAGCTGGATCTGGATGTGATTGAAGAAGAATGTGGAAAGATGGGAAAGGGTTATGTCCCCAGATGGCAATTAGAGCTTCTCCATGAGGCCATTATCAGAACGGGAGCACACCAAAACCTGGGGATTGAGCCGGATCCGCAAAAAGGCAGCAAGAGGAAATCCTCGGAGGAGGAGCTACGAAGGGGAAGGAAAACAAATAAGAAATGCATAGCGATAGTAGGTGTTAAACTCATCAAATCAGGTCAGTACCCCACAATCATGGCGGCCTTTTCTGAAGTTAATAAAATTTTCCAATGAAGATAATGTCTTGGAATATAAGGGGGTGTAATCATCCCAGAAAGTGGAAGAATCTGGATAGGAAGATTAAGCAAGAGAAAATGGATATTCTTTTCCTTCAAGAAACCAAGTACAATTGAGAAATGATGGAAAAAATCAGGGAGAGGATCTAGAAGGGTAGTAAATCAATGGCTCTTGATGCTATTGGAATGGCTGGTGGGATTGTGATCTTGTGGAAGCCAAGCATAGTCGATATCACGGAATGGTGCGCTAATCATTTCTCGCTAATTGTAGAGTTCCAACTGGAAATGTCAAAGACTAAAGGATCGCAGATGAATATCTATGGCCCTTGTGCCTTTCCTCAGAAACAGACTTTCCTGGAGTTCTTAGGTTGGGTCAAGGGGATAACAAAGACAGGGAACTAGGTAATAGGAGGGGAATTTAATCTTATTTCGAATCTAGGGGAGAAGAATGGGGATAGATGGTCCCTAGACAAGTACCAGGAGGCTTTATGCAACTTCTTGACCCAAAGCCCTATGGTAGATATGGAGACGGGGAATGGATGGTTTACATGGAATAAAAAACATGGAGGTGAACACTTGGTTTCCTCTCGTCTTGATAGATTCCTAGTCTCTGAAAACATTGTGCTAGGTATGGGGGAAATAAAGGCCGACGTTCTCCCTGCAGCTGGGTCGGATCATCAACCTGTATGTCTCAACTGGGACTGGTCAAATGCCGCCATGAGAAAACCATTTAGATTTGAGAAATTCTGGTTGGAGCATAAGGACTTTAAGGATCTAGTCACCCAGTGGTGGCAGGAAATGGTCCCCCCTACAGGAACAATAATGTACTTCTTCCAACAAAAACTCAAAGCCCTAAAGGCCGAAATTCGCACATGGATCAAGGAAGAGTTTGGAAATATCTTTGAGGACAAAAAATGGTTGATAAGTGAAATCGAACTTATCAATAAGAAGGGGATGGAATATGGGTGGGATGATGACATGGAGCTAAAAGAGAAGGACCTCTTATGTCAGTTAGAGGCTAGGGAAAGGCAGGAAGGGATTTTTTGGCAGCAAAAGGCTAGGGTAAAATGGCTTCAAGAGGAGGAAAAGAATACTAAATTCTTCCATAATCCAGTCCTCTAGAACAGAAACAGTTCAAGAATCCACAAGCTCAAGAATTCAAATGGAAGTAGGGTGGAGACTAGAAGGGAGATAGAGGAGGAGCTTACTCAACACTTCTTTGATATCCTCAGCGAGGATGGAGGTGATAGAAGAAGAGCCATATCTAAGATTACTGATCTGATCCCTAAGATAGTGACCAAAGAGAACAATGAAATTCTCATTAAGACAGTTGCTATGCAGGAGGTTGAGAAAGTTGTTCACCAGATGGCTCTTGGGAAAGCCCTAGGTCTGGATGGCTTTACTTCAAATTTCTTCCATCATTTCTGAGATTTGGTCAAGGATGAGGTCCTAGATATTGTTGAAGAATCCATATGTAAGCAGGGACTTCTCCAAGCTTTCAATGCAACTTTTCTCACTTTAATCCTTAAAGAGGTAGGTGTAGACAGCCCTGATAAATTCATACCCATAGCCTTGTGCATTGTGATTTACAAGATTATTTCTAAGGTGATAGCAAACCATCTGAAGCCACTTCTCCCTATCCTTATCATCCCGAAACAATATGGGTTTGTGGAAGGGAGGAAAATCCTGGATGGAGTCATCCTCATCCATGAGGTGATTCACTCCCTAAAAAGCACCCGACGACCAGGCATGATGATCAAACATGATATCGCAAAGGCCTATGACAAACTAAGATGGAAATACATGGAAAAAATTCTAGAGGCCTTTGGATTTTTCCCTCAATGGGTGGAGTGGGTTATGGTCCTGGTAACTACACCTTTCTTCAATATTATGCTGAATGGATCCCCAATTAAATTGTTTCAACCCTCCAGGGGTATTAGGAAAGGGGACCCTCTATCCCTCTTTCTCTTTATTAAGATGGAAGAGGGGTTGCGGTGCCTTATTCAGTCTCAAGTAGGGAAGGGGAGTTAAGGGGGCTCAAGATCCATGAAGGAATGGACACCTAGACACATCAGCAGTTCATCGATGAAAAAATGCTCATGGGGCACCCTTCAGTCCAAGAAGCTCAAAGGTTCAAAAAGATTCTAAACCTCTTTGCTAAGGCTTCGAGTCTGGAAGTCAATGCCAATAAGTCCTAGATATTCTTTATGAATACTGCTCCAGTTATCTAGAGGAATATTGTTTGGATCCTGGGATTCTCCAGAGGGGTGATGCCTTCAAAATACCTGGGATTCCCCCTTGGGTTGGGGAAGTTGAAAAAAGTCTCGTGGCAGGAGCTCCTGGACAAAATGAAACAGAGGCTACCTAGTTGGATGCTCCGACCTTTAAATCTCCCCAGTAGGTTGGTTCTTGTAAAAGAAGTTGTTCAGGCGATGCCAATTTATCTCTTCTCAGTCCTATCAACTCCAAAGTCTGTTCTCTGTGATTTAAGAAGGTTGCAAAGGAGTTTCCTTTGGGGTGGCAGGGAGGCCAAAGTCAAATTCTCCCTGGTAAGCTAGGAAGGCATCTGTCGACCCAAGGAGTAGGGAGGATTGGGGCTTAGGGACCCTGAGGTCATGGCTGAAGTCCAGGGTGCTAAATTTTGGTGGAGGTGGTGTAATTACTCGGTCGAACCTTGGGCTAGGTTATGGCACATCAAGTATGCCAATAAAAATCCTAAAGACCAACTGATCCGAATCAATGATGGCCAACCTAGTTCTCCCATCTGCGGGAAATTTGTGAGTGGGTGAAGGATTCTGCAGGAACATTGTTTCTGGGAGATAAGGGATGGGGAGAGCGCTAAATTCTGGGAGAATTCCTCGAACCAGATGCCCAAGTTGGGATTAGATCCAAGATGGAGACGCTTATGTGAAAGAGGAATTGAGGAAGGAAGGGTTAAGGTGAACCATTACCGGGTAGATCAGGACCTAGAGGGGTAGCGACAATGGAATTTTTAGGTAAAGCCTGGTCTCTCTAATGATGATGACCTGATTTCTCTCCAGGAGGAGCTTCAGCAGTGTTTCATCCGGATGAGGGAAGGCCCAGATATTTTACGTTGGGGCTAATCTTAGAAGGGAGCCTTCAGCATTAATGAATCTTACAACATCAGGGTAGGCAATAATGGGGAAGAGGAAGGATTCTGGAGGAAGATCTGGGTTACTAACTCGTGGCCAAAGGTGGCAACGTTCTCATGGCTAGTAGCCAAAGGTCGAATCCTCACAAGAGAAAACCTTCGAAGACGAGGGGTCTAGGGCCCTTCTCAGTGCTTCCTTTGTCTCTAAGATGAGGAAAGTATAAGTTACCTTCTAGGCAGCTGCCCCTTTGTTGCATCCATCTGGGACAAAGGGGCACCGAGATTTAGAAGAAGCGATAGAAGGAGAGGGAATCCAGCTCAAACTCTAAAGGACTGGCACCCCAACGCCTTTAAAAACCAGATCATTCTCACCCTGTGGGAGGCTTTTATAGGAATGGAAATCTGGTGCATATGGAAGGAAAGGAATGGAAGGATATTTCGGGACAAAAGGCATGATGTTGATAAAGTTTGGAAGACTCTGAAGGAAAACCGTCTATCCATGATCCGTAGCATGCAGTGGAGTGAACATGATAAGATTATTCCAAGGGAGGAAATCCATATAGCAGAAAGTTGGGCTTTAGATAAATCCCAGATGGATGGTCTTAGGAGAAAAGAGAAAATCTGCAAGCCCTCAATCCCATCTTCTTGGTCATCATTGTTGGGTATATGTTATATTCTTTGCATGTGCATATGGAGGGGAGGTGCGCATGTCAGCGCTACAGCTCGGCAATCCCAAAAGCACCTTCTCAGCTCTGCGGCTCGGTGATTCTAATTTTTTTTGGCTATTTATAGATTTTATGGCTATTTATAGTTGTTTGTGGCTATTTTTAGAATTTGTCTAAAAATATGTAACTTAATTTAGGTTAAGGGATTGGAGTCTTTTTCTAATCCGAGTTAACGGATTAGGGTATTTGGATGTTGCGGAATACCTATATTTTGTATTGTGAGGATTTCATAATGTAATAAAGAGAAAATAGGAGGTGTGGCTCCAAGGTTTTCTGGTTTTCCCGGTTAAGGGTTTCCAGGGTAAATATCTATGTTTATGTGTGAATGATGTGTTGTGATCTCTATTTTTCTTAAAATAATTTGTATGCTTTGCTTCTCTGCACAGGTTTAAAACTTACATCCACCCTCGAACCAGGTCTTTGAGCTTAATTTTGATGGGGCCTCTAAGGGAAACCCAGGGCCTACTGGTTATGGAGGAGTTTGTTGGGAATCCAATGGAAGGATTCTATCAGTGTATCTGGGAGCCATTGGAACCGATACCAATAACTCTGCTGAATTGGAAGGATTGATTCGGGGTTACGAGTTCTTGATAGGGGGAGGGTGGCTTCCTGCGATCACTGAAGGAGACACTAACATCCTGATTCAGATGGACAGGAGGTTGGAAAATGGGAGGAAAAGTGAGAAGATCTCATTCATATGGTGCTTGGAGAGCCTCCTAGACACCCTTCAATCTATGGTTGGAGAATACTTGGCGGTGTACTTCTTCCACGATCATCATACTTCCAGCAAGGTAGCTAAATTGATTGCAAATTCTAGTGTGTATGGTAGGACAGGGCATCATAGGGGTTTGTTGGAAGTTTTTCATGGTGAATCCTGGACCCAGCAGTGCCGACAGATGGCCATGCATCACTATGAAGTAAGACCCCAGGTGGAACATGCAGAGGGAGGAAATGAGAATGATGACAATGGGTGAGAGCAAGCCTAGGAAATCCAAGTGTCATGACACACACGATCAAGTGGTTCAAAGGCCCTGGAGTAATAAGCCTGTTCATGGATGCCATGTACGAGTATGTTCTTGAGTGGGATGGGATGGGTGATGCAGGTAAGGATCAACAAAGAGATCTAGCTTTAAGTTTCGAAAGGATGGTTGTTATAGGACTCGGTACGAAGGATGCTGGTGGTATGATTGGGGTGATGCAAGCAGGGGACAAGGTAGTTTTGGACATGATGACTCTCACCTCCACTTATTAGGGGCAAGATCCGCCACCCTCCATTGTTTCTCAGGGAGGCGTCGTAATTATGTTCATTTTGGAGCTAGGTATTATGCATGCTTAGTGGAAAGCTCGCAAGACGGGGGTTTTTCTTCCTATTATTTGCTGTAGAGGTCTTGGTGGATCTGAGCTCATGGATCCCAAACAATCCCTGAGAAGTGATTCGAGTTTGGGAGAGGCCTCTAGGGTCTTGGATAGGAAGGCGAAGGGTGTCATAAGAAAGAAGGAGGAGAGATGCCATGCCTCGAGGGCCCAACTGCAAGCCTAGGAGGATGTAGAATTTTACAAAGAGCATGTGCCTCTAGCCATCCACCTGGAAATTGATAAGGTAGTCAGCAACTTGTGGTAGGACGTCAAGTTGATGCCTGCCGAAAAACTTCACAAGGAGGCAGCAGATTGGGTGGTGGACCCAGGAAACACAACGGGTCGAGCGTCGGCTTATGATCATCTGCTTATGATGTATTGGGTCAACATGTAATTGTTTGGCCATTCCTTGGTATACAAGGAAGTGAAGCATGAAGGTGATGACGAGCCAGCTAGAGCTTGGAAGGATCATAACGACGACTGCCTCCTGATGCATAGAAAAATTGAGGTGATGGCAGCCCATTTGGGCATTCCTTTCTACCCGGTGGACGGGATGCAGGAGGGGTTTGAAAGGCCACGTGAGAGGGGGAATTTTCGCGACAATGAGCACTGTGACAAGCCGGTGAGGCCTGCTACCGGTGGGAACTTCTACCATCAAGGAAAGGCCGCTACTGCATCGATCACTACGTGCCCCAGTCTGGGAAAGTCTGATCAGGACCGGGTTTGACCTCTGTTTTCTGATGTTCTGTGTTTTGTATTTTAATATCTCGGATGTTAGGTGTAAGGGGATTCTCATTTTTAGTCAGCCTATACTTGTATTCAGGGGATTTAGTAGTTGCGGCCTTTTGCTCGTTTTTTGGGGGATTGGGGATCCTACCTAACCGCTAGGTAGGGATGTATTTGACGAGAGTTGGGATTTTTTGGGAAGCTCTGTCAATGTGACTATCAAGGAGATATATTTGCTGTGTAATTAAGCTCTTTTGAAGTAATATATTGTTTTATTTACAAAAAAAAAAGCACTTAATGTATATGTCCTCATATACCTACACATCATGCATATACTAGAGTATCATAATTATAGTATTATAGTAATGTGTCATTGATGTATAACACATACTCAAAATTCTTTGGCCTTTGCTAAGCCAACAAAAAGAGACCTAGATGCTTCATAGTTGTCATTCCAAAGGACAGGGACAAGGCCTTTTCTAACCAAGGAAAGTCCATATTTTGATATATATAAAAAAGGAGCAGGTCACAAAGAGATGTGAAACTGATTCCAAATATTTTAAGCAAAGAAAACATATGCCAAGCCCATGAACTCCTCCCTTAAACAAATTATCCCAGGTTAAAATTTTGTTTTCTAAATACATCTAAATGAAACAACTAATCTTAGTAGGCAACTTCCATTTCCAAAGCTTTTTCCTCCAATTGTTTGGCGAAAAAAGAAATTTTTGTGATAAAATAAAACCATAAGCCTTTTCGCAAAGATCTGACCAAAAGACTCATCCCAATCCCAAGCTAATAAGTTTTGATTGTTAGAAAGGTGAATACCAACACCATTTAAATCCAAGATGTATTTGTCCCACTCATCAGCAGCAGTACCAACAAAGCCCAAGTCAGAGGAGGTCATCCACAGATATTGCAGCTTTGAATCAATAAATGCCTGAGACAACACCTATATATATTTAAAGAGTGTAGAGTAGAGATCAAAATCCCCGAAAGATTAAACAACTCCTTTAAACCCACCACCGAATCAATGTCGATATAAACTTGAATTCCCCTACCAATAATCCAGCTCATTCTTTTCATTATAAGATGCATTCTTTTAAAAAGGCCTTTCCAAATTATTGAAGCATTGGAAGGAACGATTAGAGACTCTCTCAACCATTGGGAAATGAAAACAATCTTAATATATTTACATTTAACAACATCACTCCAAAGGCTATCGTTGAAGAGAACCCTTCAGAAAAAAAATTCCCCCCAACGTATCACCAAACCAAAAAACATTTTTTAGTCCCCAACGTCCAAGTATTTTAGGCAGACAAAGGCTACTTTAAGAAGCAAGATGATACTTTGAAAAATTTAACCTTCCCAACCAGATAAAATAAAGATTATTTTTCTTAATAAGTCTAACACTTTTTTTGGAACCATAGCTAACGACATCCAATAGACCAGAATGCTTTGTAAAACAGAAGAGACAAGAACAAGTCTTCCTCCAAGCGAAAAAAACTAATAAGTCCAATTAGAAATTATTTTATGATTCTCTTAAGTACCGAACTCCAATCTTCTTTACAATAACCATTAGGCTTAAGAAAAAAGCCCAAATATTTAAAGCCTTTCTGTAGAATATCCATTTTGAAAGGAAACAAAGCAATAATATGATCACGTAAGACCTCGTCACTTTCAACTTCATAATTGTAAAGAAAATTTGTTTTTCAACACTTACCGACATACGAGAAACTAAGCCAACATACTAGAAGATGAGCAAAATAAAAAGATAATCAAATGAAAACAACGTCATTCATCAACAAAGCCCTTCCCAAAAATTAACACATCATGAACGAAAAAAAGATGGGTGATGGACAACGAATGAAAAAATCTAAATATTTGGTGATGTATTATTATTAATTAATTATAAATAATAAAACATATATTCTCCACCACAAGCAAAGATTAAAAAAACACATCTTTATTAGATTTTGATAGAAAATATCATTAAAGTAAGTACAAATTAAAATTGTTAAATTATTCCTTGCGTAGTGATGTATTAGTCCATCACTATATTAAAAATTGAAAAAAAAATAACATAATGCCTTTACTTATCAAAACAATTAATATACACCTAACAACAAAGTATTACATTATAATGTATTTACAATAATAACATTTAATGTATATGTCCTCATATACCTACACATCATGCATATACTAGAGCATGAAAATTTTAATATTATAGTAATGTGTCATTGATGTATAACGCATACTCAAAATTATTTTGGCCTTTGCTAAGCCAACAAAAAGAGACCTAGATGCTTCATAGTTGGCATTCCAAAAGATAGGGACAAGGCCTTTGCTGACCAAGGAAAATGCCAAGATGCTTGAGTGTTCTCATGGCAAGGGACAAGGAATCATCTAAGGCAACCCCATGAGCAACGTACCATCCACGTGGTGGGTGGGTAAGAGAGCCCACAAAGCACCAACAAAATTCTAACGCTCATTCACTAATTAATTAGTGATATATCTATCTTTGGCCTTATTAAGTATACCCTTTAAGCACACAAAGGAGCATTGGGCCCCAACATTTGAGATACTCCACCCATCAAAAGACAAAATTTGCTTAAAGGAGCATTGGGCCCCAACATTTGAGATACTCCACCCATCAAAAGACAAAATTTGTATAAAGGAGCATTGGGCCCCAACATTTGAGATACTCCACCCATTAAAAGGCAAAATTAACAACTTTTGCATTGCACTTGGTACAAGTAACCATGGGCGTTGGCACTCTAACAAAGATTCTTCTCCCATGTTTTATTCCAATGAGAGGTTTAGCCTCTCCCTTTTACTTTCTATACATATTATCAAATATAGGAAAAGAAAGACATATATCTCATGGCACTCACTTATTTGACTGGTTGGTTTTGTCATTTTATTTGAAGAGGAAGAGAATCAAGGGGGAATTTTGGTCATATGGGAGGGGAAAAAATGATAAAGTATGATTATTATTAAGAATTATAGCATAGATAAAACTGAGATGTGAAAGTTTAGATTTTATTTTTAAAAGTAATGATTTAGTTAGATATTAAATTGATATATAAAATAATAAATTCATTTATACAACAATTATATCATCATTATTATTATATACATTTTATTATTTTTTAATTTTATTAAAAACATACTTTAATTTTTTATATAAAATTATAATTTTATAATAAAAATAAAAATAAAAATAAAAACAAAAACATAAACATAAACATAAACATAGTTTACTATTTAGATAGACACCTTGTAAAAACAATGAACTCAATAGTTCTCTCCTTTAATATAATGTATCTTTGCTTGCTACTATCATACCATAAGATTACAAGCAACACAAACTTGACTTGTATTTCCCACATTTCATATATTGCTTTTCCCTTCTACCATGACCCATCCCCCATCCTTTTAGTCCTTTTTGTTAATATTTATCTGTAATATCTATATTAAAGATGATGACGAACTACATATTAAATGCTATATTTTTTATTTCATTTTTTTTCATGGTTTCTTCTCTAACTAAAATATGTACAAAGACACATCTTAATGTATCTTAAAAAGTGGAGGGGTGGCTTGCTCATACTTATTCTTAGTTTATTCTTAGTTTAAGGGGGAGAAATAGACAAATTCTTCAATGATGGAGCTTGTTTATTTATTATAATTAAATGACTACTTTTTTTTTAAAGAAAATAACATAAAAAGTTGATTGCAATACTCTTTGCCTTTCTCGTTGCTTATTATGCCTTGGACATAAAAACATAAAATAATATTTTTAACAACTCTTTTCAATACTCTCAAATAACATATTTTCTATCACATAACATATTGATATTGATGATGATACACTTAGAGCACTTTGTAACATATTGATATTGATGATGATAAACTTTGAACACTGTGCAGTGAAATGGCCTTTCCTTTATGTTTAAGGATGAGAAATTTGGAAGTCTTTATACCTAATATATAATTCAAGAATTATTATGTAAGATTATTGATAATAAATTGCTTATAGCGTTTAAAAATGATATCTAATAAGAATTTATTGAGAAAAAACACTATTTATTAGTTTACTAGAGAACTCTTAAGACAAGCGCCATCTATAGTTGGTGAAGTTGGGTTCTTCACAAAGGGCTTGAAGAGAAAAATCACACTTCACACATTCACCAAAGACATCTAAAGAAAAGTGACATTGCTAAGAGTCAATGGCAGTAACACAATTAATCTTAGAAAATCAACTAAAATTAAAGCAACAAACAAGTATGATGATTGATGGTAACTATGAATTCAAATTTTATAGGTGTTTTTTTTCTCCAATAGTTGTATGTGGTAAGATTGGACTAGTCTTCTCAGCACACCTACACTAGGAATTCATGGAATTTAATGGAATGCACTCAAGGGAGATTCCTCTAGTAGCAACATAGATCCAATAGTTGCACCCTTCCCCTGGAGACCATTGTTTCATGCTTCATGAGGGAATTCAAAAGGTGAACCCATAAATCAAGAGAATGCCCTTGGGATCAATGTTTCCTTCAGTAAGCTAGTTCCAAACCCTCTGAAAGGCTTAGAGTTACCCATAGTTATTTATAGTTTGTCAATAAACTAGAAAAAATCTCAATTTAAGGATGTCATGTTTAGAGTCAAAGCACAAATCAGTTTTGTATGCAAACCATGTCTTAATGGGAAAGTTCATGAGAACCTAGCCAACACTTAAAACTCTAGAGATTTGGATATATTCCCATTTGGCCCATCACTTGAAAGGAGGCACTCAATTGTATTTTGCATAAAATGATTTTTTGGATTCCACTTTTAGTTTAAAGTAGACCAAGATATAATCTTACATAGTATCCCTTGGATCATGGGCTTGTCAAGAATGTACCTCAATAGGTGGTCCTTGGAATTTTAATCCAAAAGAGGAGAGAGGAGACCCAATTCTTTGTCCTTATATGGGTAAGACTCTTCCTCTCAACGTTTTTCAAGGGGGGGCATTGATTCCATAGGAAGAAATGTGGGAAAGCATGTAGATATCACTAAGAAAAAAAAAGGACTTTTTCAACCTTTGGAAGGGGGTGACCATTGAGTCCATAGGAAGCAAAGTGCGAAAGCATGTAGATATCACTAAGATAAAATAGGGATTTTTCACTTGTTCTTTCCTTTTTGTGAAGGTAAATCTTGACTAAGGACTTTGGATGCAATATAACTCTAAGTCAAAAATTGAATCATGTCCAACCCTTAGACTATGAGTAAATTCCTTCTAAATGAAACAAATTCCACTCATATTAACACTTCAATTGGAACTGTATACAAAAAATCATTCTTGTTACAGAGAAATAAGAAGGCTTTAAACCTTCCCCCAAGAGTAGAAGGAGGAAACAAACTTCGTGCTTTTAAACCAAAAATGAATAAAAAATCAATACCCATTAGAATTAGTTTTCATCCTTGGAGAGTAAGTTGGGAGATGAAATCCCCACCAAAGAAACCTCTTTTTATCCTCCACCTAAAGAGATGTTGTCCCCACCAACAACCAAAACTTGAAGTTTGGAACAAACCTAGGAGTAAGGGAAAATACCAACATAAGTTATAAGGGACCAAAAAAAGTAAGTTTCCTTGAGAAAGGGAGAATACCTAAATATAAAAGCTAAATTCTTTCTAGCTTCCCCCCATTGATAATTCCCCAACCCATTACAAGGTGCTTAAATGCATGGTTGCTAAGGATACAAGAAACAACATGCTTCAACTTTCCCTCAATCACTCAAGGAAGAAATACATTTGAGAATGTAGAGAAAGAGGAACAATATGAAATAAAGAACTAGGTTATTAATATGCTCAATTGCTAGATATTCGAAATTCTTGGAATTACATAAAATGTTTCTATAAGTTGTGCATCGTATCAAAGCATCTAGATGACATTGGGTGGCAATAATCGTTATCTATATGCTTTGTTATAAATCCATTTGTAATCTAGAATGCTTGGAAAAATTAACCTATTTATTAATTATTATTATTATTTAAAATGCCCCTTTACACCATCAGGGGAAATTATTGGTTACGATTTTGAACAAGACGCATAAAATGATAAATCCATGTCATGAAAGAAATTAGTTTACTAATTTTTACCATCTCTTATTTTTTCATTAATAGGATACAATTTTGATGATCCTACCATCTCTTATTTTTTCCTCAATAGGATACAATTTTGATGATCCTAATAGCTAAGGAAGGGACATTTTATACTCATCAATGTTTATTTTCCCAGGCGGTTGTTGGGATGGAAATAACTTGGTAGGTTATGGAATTCAAAAAGGTTCTAACCTTTTACTAGTGTTACATTTTTGCAGAAGTGTTCCAACTAGATACAAAACAAATTATTTTAACTCCATTATTTCAAGCATACACTCCAAAATAACACCTATGTGCCATTGGGACTGAAGACCCATAACTATGGAATTTTTTGGGGGGAAAGCTTAGAAAGTATCCCTTTGTTGAATTTGGAGGAATCAAAGATTATTGAGATTATAAAGAGATAATCAAACCAAGAACTAATTTGGATATATAATAGACAATATCCAACATCCATATTCATCACTAATTGGGTTGTTATTCATTGGGTTAAATCTCTTTTAGCCAATCTTTGCGCTATAAAGTTTTCATATTCATTTTTTAATCTAAGGCAAAATGGAAATTTGAATTGATTATGGAATGAAAACCGTGGTTATAAGATATCAATATTCTTTTCCCAATACCTTGGTTCTCAAAGTTCAATTATTATTAGCATGGGCCTATCACTGTAACCTCAATTTATGTGAAACTATCAAATCCCCTAGTCTAGTTTGGCACGTGGATGTTTTGTTGACAAGAAAGGGTCGTTCTTGGTAAATTTATCAAAGTTGAATCTAGTCAATTTGTAAAAGGAATCATCACCTTTATAAAAATGTTTATAAGGCCTATTGGAGTGAATCCCTATTAGATGTAGAGACTATTGTTGGTCATGGATCTTAGACTATAAAAATAAAAGATAAAAACACTAAACCAAGTGGATGACAAACATTGGAAAATAAATTTATCAAGAAAACCCTCATGTTAAGAGTTCAAAACCAATAACATTAACATAGGATCCCAACCCCACCTTAGAAGGTTATGGTGTGGATATGGCCTTAGTATCTTCCTCTTCAATGCATTTAATAAAAAAACAAAGAACCTTCTCATAAAATAAAGAGGCTTTAAGAATCATACAATTCAATAAAAAAGGATTTCGATGTTTCCATCAAACAATAGGATTTCCAAAACCAATGATACCTTCATCCTGGATGTGTGGATTGAATCAAGGTATGGCTACATTACACAATCCATGCATTTATTAGAAAGGGATCAACAAGAGAAACATGTCACTTACAAGAATTAAAAATGGGTGGGGAGAGAAACAAGCATTCCTCGCAACAACCCAAACTACATCCAATGGACAAAGCATAGATAAATTATATTTAAACAATCCAATCGATATAAATTTCATTTAGAAACCATGAAGAAACCCTAACCAATTTTTTACCACCACAATCTAAAAACACTGTAGCTCTGAATGTGTTACTCCTGGTTAGTAAATAAAAAGAACTTTATATACAAAATATGTATAAATAACACCAACACGATATTAATGTCTAGAATTCAATAGAAATTGGAAGTTTATACAAACAATATTATAAAATTATCGTTCTATGAATCAATCTCAGTAATATTTAAATACTATAAGGGGTTGTCTAACTATAAGGAAAACTAGATATGGGAAACCCTATCTCATACTTATTATTAGCCACACAAACATGTCCCATTCTAGCAGAGGAATCTAGAACATATCCATAAGGAATCCCACAAGTCACTGAGGTTTGGTGAGGTAAGGATATTTCCTCACAAGGAGTTGGTTTTCTCAAATCCTCATCAAACTTCCCATGGAAGAACAATATCTATTCCACTCAAATGACAGGTACACTAATCTTGAATCACCTCCTCGACCCAACACCCATTCTATCTACACCAGTTTAATATCCCTTGAAGCTCCTTTCCCAACATTAAGGCTATCTACTCCCTTCCCCAAGGACTAATACAAGGACCAATGTACCTGCATCTTGTAAATTTTGACTAAATAATATTAATAGGAAAGTTTCCAGAGATAGATACATATGTAATTAAAGAAAAAATAGTCTCCTTTCCAATGAATGCAGTGAATCAAATTCAAAAGGTTCCTATAAGAGCACAATACTATTGTTCTCACCATTGATAAATATATCCTCTCCCATATCAGCAAACGCAACTGTTGACAAGAAATTTGACGATAGTTTTCCCATTTATCCAATAATGGCAATCTTTGGTAGATTTGACGAGAAATTTGACAATAGTTTTCCTGTCTATCCAACAATGGAAATATCTGGAAGATCCGTTTGCATGAAAAAAATCCACTACAAATTCCAACATAATACCTTCCCTAGAATTTCTCAGCGAATTTTGCAGTTTTGGGCAGTTTTCCTGGTTAAAAAAACCATAGCCGTGAGCCTCGAAGAGAAGGATGAATTAATCGTGATAATCCTATGATAGACATCGAAGAACTAATTCATAATCCTCTGTAGCTACCTTGTATGAGACCATCCACAACAAACAAGAATTCATGACCTCTAATGGCTAGTAGACAATTTGCACAAGGGCATTATTGATGAATTCATGGGATTGGTACTATTGGACGATGATATGTTTCAAATACATTTAACTCTGGAGGTATATGAGTCAATTTTAGAAACTTTTGTTTTATAAATGAATTTTATTTATTTTTTGAATTTGATAAAAAAAATTCCACGGGGGGATTATGCCCCATTCAAACTGTACTAAACCAATTAAAAATATTGCACTTTGAAAATTGTTTAATTAATTTTTAATTTTCAAATTATTACGATTAATATAATAATTGTATTAAGAATTATGAAACATTGTAAAAAAAAAAATTAAAAAAGCAAACTAATGCCCTTTGACATTCTAGCGAAAAGTATATACCTCCCTTGGCAGGGAATAAATAAAAATAATAATAAATAAAAATATAGATATTAAAGAGAGAAATAATAATAAATGAAAATAAAATTTTTTTTTTAACTTTTTAACTCATCAATTTAGAAGCACAAGAAGTGTAAATGTGTCTCAATCAACTATTGAGTGCACTTAACTATGGAAGTATCTCGTAATTTGTCTTCTATTAAACTTTGTTTTGAATAACATGGATAAATTATTATGTTTCTCTTCTAAACCTGAATTATTTAAAAAGAAATATAAGTTTGAAATTATTATGTATCTCTTCTAAACATGAATTATTTAAGAATAAATATAAGTTTGTTTTTAAATAATAGGAATAAATTATTGTGTATCCCTTCTCAACGTGAATTATTTAAGAATATAAAATGTGATGTTTTAATTTAGAAAACAAAACCTAAAGTGTAGAAGTCAAATGATGCAATCCCTATGGCAGGTGCTTAATGTTATCACTCCCTCCGGCATGACCACATTCATATCTCTCAACGACTTGAAAGGGTGGTCACTTAGTACCAACAATGATTTCTTGTACCATGCAGTACACATGTCTACAACAAGAGCTATGATAGTTGAAAAGGGAAAATATTTTCCCCTCTCATGTCTGCTTTGCTCTTGGTCCAGCCCATTGTCGCACTCATTTTCCATATGTCCACTATTATGGCTCATGGTGTTAACCCCCCTCGTATTGGTCACAACTGAAAGGATACTTCATTTCCAATTATGGATTGTAGAGGAGATCGCTCCTTTCACTCCAAGATCATTGGCATTCACCCCTACATTTGTTGGATCCTCACTTAGTTTATTATTCAACGTTGGCTCAATACTCATCCTTCCCTTTGCAACTCTTATATCTTTTGGGAATCCCCTTTTGATTTCTTTGATCATGGTATGCATTAAGAAGACTGAGAGTAAATCTATTGTTATCCCTCTCCATTATGATATTCCCTAAGTTTTACAAGAGTAAGAGAATGTTTGCGCTTGCTACTCAGGAATTGTTTCCTCCCTTATGGGGTGCCACATTCAAGTTATGGAGGAACACATTCATGGTAGTTTGGACCAACCTGCCTTAAACCAAATTTTTGAGGAGATGGGGCGTCTAGTGGAAGACTCTGGTTCAATAAAATCCTAAACATCCTCTAGTACACCAAGACTATGCTCGACCAAGATATTAGGGACCGTCTCAAGGGAAATATATTGAACAACACTCAAGGAATCAACCTAGATGCTCATGTAGATCATATTGAACGTTTGTTGTGTCATATGGCCAACACCCAAACGTATTTTGATGCTAATTTAACTCCCTGACCAATGACCTCAAGGAAAGGTATTCAATAGACCCATGGTGCCCCAATAAGATCCTCAATACATTTATGTCTCCATCCCAATCCTTCCCATCTAGGAGAGTCTTCAAGACATAAAGGGGATTATTATAAAATCAAGCGGCATGCCTCTCCCATCATTTACATTTCAGATGATGAATGATAGAGCTCTGATAAGCTTTGTTCACATGTTTTTTTATTCCTTTATGTTTTTTTCTCTACATACATGATTAAATGTTTTTTTGGTGTCTCTACTATCTTTTAATTTAGGCTACAAATCCTAGCCTATGGGAGTCATTTTGGATTTCATCATTTCCAGTCTTCATTTCAGCTTCTCTGTTAAATCATCGATAAATAGAATGGTTTATTAGTTTCAATTTAAAGACTAATAGTGCCTAGTTCAAGAATTACTTTTAATATCCATGTACTTTATGTTTATATTTTAATAGAATTCAAACTTATAAAAAAAATTTGTGATATAAAGCCCAATTCACAATGCAATGTAATATCATTTAGTTATTTGTAAGAGTTTAATATATATTTAGTTATTTGTAAAAATTAATACACTTTCTCCCTCTCACACACACAGAATATATATTCTTTTATTCCAGAGAAAAACATTTTATGCATATAGAATAAACATAGGTTGTCCACTTCCTGCATAGGTGTGGCTCATTGGTGATTCACTTGGTATGAAGTCACATGTTGTAAACTAGGTCACGAATTCGAATCCCACCTGGGCTTACCCATGTACCATGCTTGCGGGCGGTTGTGGGGCACCTAGGGGTATAGTGGTAGCAGGAATGGATCCCTGGACCCTGTATCACGCAAGTACCAGCCTAGGCCCTAGTTGTAGATTCCCCTAGTCACAAAAATAAAAAACATAGACTGTCCACTGAGTACTTCCATTAGTACTCCAAGAGAATGCCATTGTTTCCTATACTATGCTCCCTTACATACAAAATGTGCATATGTCTATAGGGAACTTTCAACAAGGCTCAAACATTATTCTGTCATACATGTCAATACATAATATTGTTCATCACATTTGATATTTGTACATATTATATGTACATCAAATAACCAAAAACATAATTTTCATATGTTCGTCTATTCTGCTAATACAACATGTATTTCTCCCTTACTTAACCTTCATTAAATTCTTGCACCTCTATTAATCTCGGTTCCATCATCAAATCCATTTTGGACAACACATCTGCTTCAACATTTAGTTCTCTATAAATGTTGGTGAAATACGTGCTTTCAAAGGTTTCTAACAGATCTTGGATTACTGACAGAAGGTGTTGAATATGTGGAGCCTCTATCTTGATCTCCCCCCTGGCCCAATCCACAACCATTTTTTAATCCCCAAATGATTTCAAGCCTGAAATGTTCTTTCTTCAAGCCATCTTGAGAAGGACCCATACGGCTGTGAGCTCAACCCTGCTATTTGTGGATTGTCCAGGGGAAAAGTTTGACGCATATGTTTAAATTTTATGTCAAGAAAAGGATACCACCAGATTTGCTAAGAGATGACTCTCCTTGACTAGCCATGTCAAATAAGGGCCATGGGTAACTCTTATATATTTCTAGATTCATAATATTTCTTTATTTAAGAGGGTTGGGAATAAATTTATGTTCCCGTTCCTTTTGCAATAACAATGTGACTGTTAACTCTGCAGGTATCCATTTTTTCTAAAAATTAGCATAGTTACGTTCCCCCCAAATACTATAAACAAATAAGGTATGGAAATCAATGTAACAACCTACCGTTATTTCTTGCCACCACCTTTAAATGGTCTGCTCGAACATGAGGTCCCCTGTGGAAATGACCAAATTATTATTGATCTTATTCAAGGAATCATCCCATATGTACCCTAGATATGGTGTAATATCCCGATTTTGACCCCTATTGCATTAAAATTGTACATGATGTAAATATTGTTATTTTATCATGGTGAGTAGCTCAAGGACGAGGCCCCGCCATGGATTCAACGTTTTATGTATCGACAATTAAAATCGATGCCAATGGTTATTGTGCTAGCCATGCACAGTAAAAATGAGACATCATGTAAATATGCAATTTAATAAAACACCCACAACTAGCTATGCAATACAACAAGATACGGGGGCATGATTTCACAATGAATAGGGAGGGAAATTATTCAAACCCTTGAGCCAATAGTGTAAAGCCAAATGTCAATGAGAGAACCCATAAAACTCTCAACTACCCATTTTGTTTTATGCACCCAATCATTTATTTCTTCCAAAAGTTGATTGAGGCAGTCAAATTCGTATTGGGGAAAGACATCATTTTTGGAAAAACATATTTTTTCTTATGGGGCAAGTTATCACCCAGAAATTGGTGCCCATTCCATTCCTCATTCACATTTTTCATTCCCTCACGCAACTAGAGGAAGCTGGGGGTTTTCCTTCATGTTTTTCTGTTTGTTCCTTCATCTATCCATGGTTGGGAACCTAATTTTGTATTGATCAGATGATGGGAAGATAGATTCATGATTTGGGGGTTTATAGAGTTCGTTTTTTCCCCTGTAATGCCCATATACTTTTATGAAATCGAATTGCTCACCCAGGGTTGATTTCCCCATCTTCCATTTCGTTTTTGGTTGCCAAAACATTTTTCTTCATGCCCAACACTTGTGTTTTGTTTTTATGTGCATCCTTGTTTTGGTCTGAACTGTAGGAGTGGAAGAGGCCTAAAATTGGCTTGATAAACCTAGTGAAGAGAGGAACCTCACAGAAAGACCAAGAGGGGATGGTTATTATTCTATGCACACCCTAAAGAGAACTAGAAGGGAAGGTATGGCCCGAGGGACTGTGTAGCAGTGAAGGGGATACTTTCTTTTGTTGGGTGAGTAGGTATTGTGGAGGTCAATCTAGATAGATCTTGTGCAGGTGTCCATAGCTCTGTGGTTGGGCTCACTATCTTAGCAATTCATCCTTTTCACTGCCTTAACAGCCTGATAAACCCAATTGTATATTGGCTTGGCTGAACTTTGATGTGTATTTGGCTATGTGTGAGCCTCTTGTTCCCTTTTCCTTGTGGAAATCATGCCCAGCTCAGCGGTGGCGGTTGTGCTGAAGTATTGATGATCACAACTGGCCTATGGTTGGGTGGAACGTTGTAGTGACATAGCTAGTTGTGGGACAACTCATTTTCGAGATAAGTGTTATGTTGTATCAATCCTGCAATGTATTATTTTAAAAATGTGTTTATGAACATATTGAATCGTTGAATGTATTTGCTTCTAATTTATTTACCTGTATTATGCATCTGTACATGTCTTTTATTTCAATGCATTATTGTTTATGTTCATGGGGCTAGATCCCCGATTTGATAGACAGAGAATTCGAGACACGTCCTCTCCTCAGTGAGTAGAGGGGAGGGGACGTGACATATGGTATCAGAGATATTGGTTGAAACATTGGGCTTGAATTGGCCAAGTTGAACAGTTGACATAGGTAAGAGCATCCTCTGTTGAGCACTGGTCAGCAGAAAAAAGAAAGGATTTTTCTAAGTTTTTTGAAGTTTGCATGTTGGCAAGATTTCCCAAGTTCACTGATGCGTGTCGGAAAAATTTGGTGCGTTTGCCAACACATTTGAAGAAACTGGTGAGTTTTTCGACACATCAACAAAAACTGGTGAGTTTTCCGACACATCGGAAGAAACGGGTGAGTTTGCCTATAAAGGAAGAACAATTTTCAAATTTTTTCTAAGTGTTTAATGTTTCTATGTCGGTTGAGTTGGATGAGTTGGGCCAATACGTGTCGGCATGCAAGGCTGAGTTTCATTGATGCATGTCGGGAAAAATAGACGAGTTTCATTGATACATATTGGCAAGATTTTCCGAGATGGTCGTGAAACTGAAAATTTTTCTAAGTATTTTTTAGAATTTGCATGTCGAAAATATTTACCGAGTTCTCTGATGCATGTCGAAAAACTTTGGTGATTTTGCCGACAAATCGGAAGAAACTGGTGAGTTTGCTGACAAAGAAAGAAAAAAAATCGAAAATTTTCTAAGTGTTTGAAAATTTCTATGTCCGCAAAACTTGGCGAGTTTTGTCGATATGTCAGAAGAAACTGATGAGTTTTTTCGACACATGTCAAAGGAAATGGACGAGTTTCTCCAATGTCAAAGAAAGAAAGAAACAAATTTAAAAAAAAAATCAAATTCTTGAAATTTCCATGTCGAAAGAAAAAGCTGAGTTTTGCCAATACGTCGGATAAAATTAGCGATTTTTGTCGATAAGTCGGAAAACTTGGTGAGTTTTTCCGATATGTCGGATAAACTAAGCGAGTTTTGTCAATACGTTGGATAAACTTGATGAGTTTTTCTAATACGTCGAAAATTTTTGTTGAGTTTTGCCAACACATCAGAAGAAAAAGCTGATTTTTGCCGACACGTCGGAGGGCCAGTCATGGACTGTGAGAAAGGTCTATGTTTTGACAAGTTGTCAATATAGGATTTTCTAAATGCATGAAAGTAATTTATAAATTGTGAGATTATCTTACAGCTAACAATTGTGTTTATGAACACATTTTGCAAAATCATAGTCACATTAAAGGGAACATTCCACATAGTGCAGTTTGGAAAATTTGGTCTTGGTTGGGCCAAGAAGATCAACATCATGAATGATGCAGAAGATCCCTATGAGCCCAAGACAGATGCCATGGGAGAAAATGTACAGGTTGAGAATGCTAAAACATAATCCAATGGGAGGAGAAATAAAGAGACTCCCCCAGATATTGCAGCCACCATTAGGAGCCTGAGGGTGGAGATGCAAAGTTGCAGAGAATATAATGAAAGGATGATTAAAGCTCAGGAAGAAAAAAATCAGTTGAATTCAGCCATGCTACAGAGTTTGACAGACATCCAAAGGTAGATAAACTCTGGGCATCAGATAACAAATCCATAAGGGAGTAGGAGCAATTCAAGGAGAAATTCCCACAAGAGGTCCAATATCTCAAGAAGAGTTTCTAGAGATAGAACATATACTCCAGAAATATATTCTAGTGGGTTATCTAACTCTGAAGATTACATTGGGGATTCAAGCTCTTCGTCTCATAGGAGTAAGAGGAAGAGGAATTACAAGAACAATTCATATGGGGAATTTAAGAAAGCAAATCCTCCTACATTTGATGCTGATGTAAAATCTGGTCAAGAAGCTGAAGCTTGGCTTCTTGGGATGAGAAAGTATTTCCAAGTCCAAGACTACTCTAGAAATACGAAGGCAAGGGTAGCCATATTCAACTTAAATGGAAGAGCATCTATATGGTGGGAGAACCTCAGGCAGGTGAAGAAGATCAATGAAAGAAATATTGTGTGGAAACAGTTCAAGAAATATTTCAAGTAGAAGTACGTCTCTGAGAGGTACTATGATGATAAGATTAAAGAGTTCCATGAGCTAAAATTGGGACAATTGACCATGGAAGAATATGAAAACAAATTATTGGAACTGCTGAGGTATGTCAGGTTTATTAGAGATGATAAGGTGAAAATTTAGCACTTTCTAAGTGGGCTACCCTCACGCATATAAAGATAGGATCGAATTTAATGAACTTCGAACTCTAGAAGAGGCAATATGGAAGGCCAAGTATTGCTATGATCAAAACAAAAGAAAAAAATATTTCCATAATGCATGGAAGGACAAGAGGAATGGGAAGTTTGACCAAAGGAAGAAAGGTTTCAAACCCTCTTGGCTCCAAAATCAGAAAAGGCACCCATCACAAGTTGTGACTAATCCAGCTAGAATGATGGGAGACAAGCCAAGAGATCCAAATGAGACAAGAGATACACTTCAATGTTGGGGATGTGGAGGATACCATATGCTTAGGAACTGTTTGCATCGGAATGGGAATGTAATTCAAGTTCACAATATCCAAGAAGATGAAACCGTGGGTCTAGTGGCGAGGACCATCCCTAGAATCTATGCAGCACTAGAGGACTTCTAGGAAGATCATCAATAAACTGTGGTTGTTGGTCATGGCTCCTAGACTATAAAAATAAAAGATAAAAACACTAAACCAAGAGGATGACAAACATTGGAAAATAAATTTATCAAGAAAACCCTCATGTTAAGAGTTCAAAACCAATAAAATCAAGATAGGATCCCAACCCCACCTTAGAAGGTCATGGCCGTGTGGATATGGCCTGAGTATCTTCCTCTTCAACGCATTTAATAAAAAAACAAAAAACCTTCTCATAAAATAAAGAGGCTTTAAGAATCATACAATTCAATAAAAAAGGACTTCGATGTTTCCATCAAACAATAGGATTTCCAAAACTAATGATACCTTCATCCTGCAAGTGTGGATTGAATCAAGGTATGGCTACATTACAAAATCCATGCATTTATTAGAAAGGGCTCAACAAGAGAAACATGTCACTTACAAGAATTAAAAATGAGTGGGGAGAGAAATAAGCATTCCTTGCAACCACCCAAACTGCATCCAATGGTCAAAGAATAGATTAATTATATTTAAAAAATACAATTGATATAAATTTCATTTAGAAACCATGAAGAAACCCTAACCAGTTTTTTATGACCACAATCTGAAAACATCACAGATCTGAATGTGTTACTCCTAGTTAGTAAATAAAAAGAACTTTATATACAAAATATGCATAAATAACACCAACAAGATATTAATGTTGAGAATTCAATAGAAATTGCAATTTTATACAAACCATATTATAAAATTAATCGTTCTATGAATCAATCTCAATAATATAAATACTGTAAGGGGTTGTCTAACTATAAGGAAAATTAGATATGGAAAACCCTATCTCATACTTATTATTAGCCACACAAACATGGCCCAGTCTAGCAGAGGAAGCTAGAACATATCCATAATCCATGGTTCCATGTCGTAATCTAGAACATATCCATAAGGCATCCCACCAGTTAATGAGGTTTGGTGAGGTAAGGATATTTCCTCACAAGGAGTTGGTTTCCCAACACTTACTCTTTCTCAAATCCTCATCAAAATTCCCATGGAAGAACAATATCTCTTCCCCTTGAATGACAACTACACCAATCTCGAATCACCTCCTCGACCCAACACTCATGCTATCTACATCAGTTTAATACCCCATGAAGCTCCTTTCGCAACATTAAGGCTATCTACTCCCTTCCATGCCTCTAAACTCTTAAAAATGAGTATACAAAAAAGAAATTTGAAGAAGGTGTAATGTGCTTCTATACAAGCACCAATGTACCTGCATCCTGTAAATTTTGACTAAATAACATTAATAGGAAAGTTTCCAAAGATAGATACATACATAATTGAAGAAAAAATAGTCTCCTTTCCAATGACTGCAGTGAATCGAATTCAAAAGGTTCCTATAAGAGCACAATATTGTTGTTCTCACCATTGATAAATATATCCTCTCCCATATCAACAAATGCAAATGTTGACAAGAAATTTGACAACAGTTTTCCCATCTATCCAATAATGGCAATCTTTGGTAGATCTCACGAGAAATTTGACAATAGTTTTCCTGTCTGTCCAACAATGGAAATATCTGGAAGATCCATTTGCATGAAAAAAATCCACTGCAAATTCCAACAAAATACCTTCCCTAGAATTTCTCAGTGAATTTTGCAGTTTTGGGCAGCTTTCTCGGTTAAAAAAACCATATCAGTAAGCCTCAAAGAGAAGGATGAATTAATCGTGATAATCCTATGATAGACATCAGAGAACTAATTCATAATCCTCTGTAGCTACCTTGTATGAGACCATCCACAACAAACAAGAATTCATGACCTCTAATGGCTGGCAGACAATTTGCGCAAGGGCATTATTGATGAATTCATGGGATTGGTACTATTGGACAATGATATGTTTCAAATATATTTAATTCTGGAGGTATATGAGTCAATTTTATAAACTTTTGTTTTATAAATGAATTTTATTTATTTTTTGAATTTGATAAAAAAAAATTACACGAAGGAATTATGTCCCATCCAAACTGTACTAAACCAATTAAAAATTAAAAATATTGCACTTTGAAAATTGTTAAATTTATTTTTAATTTTCAAATTATTACAATTAATATAATAATTGTATTAAGCATTATGAAACATTGTAAAAAAAATAAGTAAAAAAGCAAACGAATACCCTTTGACAATCCATCGAAAAGTATATCCCTCCCTTGGCAGGGAATAAATAAAAATATAGATATTCAAGAGAGAAATAATAATAAATGAAAATAAATATTTTTTTTAAGTTTTTAATTCATCAATTTAGAAGCACAAGAAGTGTAAATGTGTCTCAATCAACTATTGAGTACACTTAACTATGGAAGTATCTCGTAATTTGTCTTTTGAATAACACGGAGAAATTATTATGTTTCTCTTCTAAACCTGGATTATTTAAAAAGAAATATAAGTTTGTAATTATTATGTATCTCTTCTAAACATGAATTATTTAAGAATAAATATAAGTTTGTTTTTAAATAATAGGAATAAATTATTGTGTATCCCTTCTCAACGTGAATTATTTAAGAATATAAAATGTGATGTTTTAATTTAGAAAACAAAACCTAAAGTGTAGAAGTCAAATGAGGAAATCCCCATGGCAGGTGCTTAATGTCATCATTCCCTTCGGCATGACGACATTCATATCTCTCAACGACTTGAAAGGGTGGTCACTTAGCACCAACAATAATTTCTTGTACCATGCAGTACACATGTCTACAACAAGAGCTATGATAGTTGAAAATGGAAAATATTTTCCCCTCTCATGTTTGCATTGCTTTTGGTCCAGCCCATTGTCGCACTCATTTTCCATTATGTCCACTATTATGGCTCATGGTGTTAACCCCCCTCGTATTGGTCACAACCGAAAGGATACTTCATTTCTAATTATGGATAGTAGAGGAGATCGCTCCTTTCACTCCATTCACCCCTGCATTTGTTGGCTTCCCACTCAGTTTATTATTCAACGTTGGCTCAATACTCATCCTTCCCTTTGCAACTCGTATATTTTTGGGGAATCCTCTTTTTATTTCTCTCATCATGGTATGCATTAAGAACACTACGAGTAAATATATTGGTGTCCCTCTCCATTTTGATATGCCCTAAGTTTTACAAGAGTAAGAGAATGTTTGCGCTTGCTACTCAGGAATGGTTTCCTCCCTTGTGGGGTGCCACATTCAAGTTATAGAGGAACACATTCGTGGTAGTTTGGACCAACTTGCCTTAGACCAAATTTTTGAGGAGATGGGGCATCTAGTGGAAGACTCTGGTTCAATAAAATCCTAAACCTCCTCTAGTACACCAAGACTATGCTCGACCAATATATTAGGGACCATCTTAAGGGAAATATATTGGACAACACTCAAGGAATCAACCTAGATGCTCACGTAGATCATATTGAAGGTTGGTTGTGTCATATGGCCAATGCATAAACGTATTTTGATGCTAATTTAACGCCCTGACCAATGACCTCAATGGAAAGGTATTCAATATACCCATGGTGCTCTAATAAGATCCTTAATTCATTTATGTCTCCATCCCAATCCTTCCCATCCAGGAGAGTCTTCAAGACAGAAAGAAGATGATTATAAAATCAAGAGGCATGCCTCTCCCCTCATTTACATTTCGGATGATGAATGATAGAGCTCTCATAAGCTTTGTTCACATGTTTTTTTCTCTACATACATGATTAAATGTTCTTTTGTGTCTCTACTATCTTTTAATTTAGGCTATAAATCCTAACCTATGGGAGTCATTTTGGATTTCATTATTTCCAGTCTTCATTTTAGCTTCTCTATTAAATCATCGATAAATAGAATGGTTTATTAGTTTCAATTTAAAGACTAATAATGCCTAGTTCAAGAATTACTTTTAATATCCATGTACTTTATGTTTATATTTTAATAGAATTCAAACTTATAAAAGAAAAATTGTGATATAAAACCCAATTCACAATGCAATGTAATATCATTTAGTTATTTGTAAGAGTTTAATATATTTAGTTATTTGTAAAAATTAGTACACTTTCTCCCTCTCACAGACACAGAATATATATTCTTTTATTCCAGAGAAAAATACATTTTATTCATATAGAATAAACATAGGTTGTCCACTTCCTGCATAGGTGCGGCTCATTGGTGATTCACTTGATATGAAGTCACATGTTGTAAACTAGGTCACGAATTCAAGTCACACCTGGGCTTACCTGTGTCCCATGGTTGCAGGAGGTTGTGGGGCACCTAGGGGTATAGTGGTAGCAAGAATGGATCCCTAGACCCTGTGTCACGCGAGTACCAGCCCAGTCCCTAGTTGTAGATTCCCCTAGTCACAAAAATAAAAAAACATAGTCTATCCACTGAGGACTTCCATTAGTACTCCAAGAGCATGCCATTGTTTCCTATACTAGGCTCCCTTACATACAAAACGTGCATCTGTCTATAGATAACTTTCAACAAGGCTCAAACATTAGTCTGTCATACATGTCGATACATAATATTGTTCATCACATTTGATATTTGTACATATTATATGTACATCAAATAACCAAAAACAAAATTTTCATATGTTGGTCTATTCTGCTAATACAACATGTATTTATCCCTTACTTAACCTTCATTAAATTGTTGCACCTCTATTAATCTCGGTTCCATCATCAAATACAATTTGGATAACATCTGCTTCAACATTTAGTTCTCTATAATTTTTGGTGAAATATGTGCTTTCAAAGGTTTCTAACAGATCTCGGATTGCTGACAGAAGGTGTTGAATATGTGGAGCCTCTATCTTGATCTTTTCCCTGGACCATTCGACAACCATTTTTTAATCCCCAAATTATTTCAACCTTGAAATGTTCTTTCTTCAAGCCATCTTGAGAAGGACGCATAAGACTGTGAGCTCAACCCTGCTATTTGTGGATTGTCCAGGAGAAAAGTTGATGCATATGTTTAAATGTTATGTCAAGAAAAGGATACCACCAACTCTGCTAAGAGACGACTCTCCTTGACTAGCCATGTCAAAGAAGGGCCATGGGTAACTCTTATCTATTTCTAGATTCATAATCTTTATTTATTTAAGAGGGTTGGGAATCAATTTATGTTCCCATCCCTTTTGCAATAACAATGTGACCGTTAACTCTGCAGGTATCCATTTGTTCTAAAAATTAGCATAGTTTCGTTCCCCCCAAATAATGGAAACAAATAAGGTATGGAAATCAATGTAACAAGCTACCACTATTTCTTTCCACCACCTTTGAACGCTCTACTCGAACATGAGGTCCCCCATGGAAATGACCAAATTGTTATTGATCTTATTCAAGGAATCATCCCATATGTACCCTATATATGGTGTAATATCCCGATTTTGATCCCTATTGCATTAAAATTGTACATGATGTAAATATCGTTATTTAATCATGGTGAGTAGCTCAAGGCCAAGGCCCCACCATGGATTCAATGTTTTATGTATCAGCAATTAAAATCGATGCCAATGGTTATTGTGCTAGCCAGGCACAGTAAAAATTGAGACATCATGTAAATATGCAATTTAATAAAATAACCACAACTAGATATGAAATGCAACAAGAGATGGGGGCATGATTTTACAATGAATAGGGAGGGAAATTATTCAAACACTTGAGCCAATAGTGTAAATCCAAATGTCAATGAGAGAACCCATAAAACTCTCAACTACTTATTTTGTCTTATGCACCCAATCATTTATTCTTCTAGAAGTTGGTTGAGGCAGTTAATGCATTGGGAATGGAAGAGTATGGTAGTCAAATTCGTATTGGGGAAAGCCATAATTTTTGGAAAATGGTATTTTTATTATGGGGCAAGTTATCACCGAGAAATTGGTGCTCATTCCAGTCCTCATTCATGTTTTTCATTCCCTCATGCAACTAGAGGAAGCTAGGGGTTTTCCTTCACGGTTTTTTGTTTGTTTCTTCATCTATCCATGGTTGGGAACCTATTTTTGTATTGCTCAGAGGCTGGGAAGATAGATTCATGATTTGGGGGTTCATAGAGGTCATTTTTTCCCCTGTATTTCCCATAGACGTTTATGAAATCGAATTTCTCACCCAGGGTTGATTTCCCCATCTGCCATTTCGTTTTTGGTTGCCAACATGTTTTTCTTCATGCCCAACACTTGTGTTTTGTTGTTATGTGCATCCTTGTTTTGGTCTGAACTGTAGGAGTGGAAGAGGCCCAGAATTGGCTTGATAAACCTAGTGAAGAGAGGAACCTCACAGAAAGATCAAGAGGGGCTGGTTATTATTCTATGCACACCCTGAAGAACACTAGAAGGGAAGGTATGTCCCGAGGGACTATGTAACAGTGAAGGGGATACTTCATTTTGTTGGGTGTGTAGGTATTGTGGAGGCCAAGCTAGATAGATCTTGTGTAGGTGTCCATAGCTTTGTGGTTGGGATCACTATCTTAGCAATTCATCCTTTCCACTACCTTAGCAGCCTGATAAACCCAACTGTAGATTGGCTTGGTTGAACTTTGATGTGTATTTGGCTATGTGTGAGCCTCTTGTTCCCTTTTCCTTGTTGAAATCATTCTCAGCTCAGGGGTGGCAGTTGTGCTGAGAGATTGATGATCACAACTAGCCTATGGTTGGGTGGAACGTTGCAACAACATAGCTAGTTTTGGGACAACTCATTTTCGAGATAAGTGTTCTCTTGTATAAATCTTGCAATGTATTGTTTTAAAAATGTGTTTATGAACATATTGAATGGTTGAACGTATTTAATTTTGATGTATTTACCTATATTATGCATATGTACATGTCTTTTATTTCAATGCATTATTTTTATTTTCATGGGGCTAGATCCCCGGTTTGATAGACAGAGCAGTCGAGTCGCGTCCTCTCCTCAACAAGTAGAGGGGAGGGGATGTGATAGTGTGGTATCCGATATATTGGTTGCAACATTGGTCTTGAAAGGGCCAAGTTGAATAGTTGACAGAGGTAAGAGCATCCTCTGTTGAGCACTGGTCAACAGAAAAATAAAGGATTTTTCTAAGTGTTTTGAAGTTTGCATGTCGGCAAGATTTCCCAAGTTCGCCGATGCGTGTCGGAAAACTTTGGCGAGTTTTTCGACACATCGGAAGAAATTGGTGAGTTTTCCGACACATCGGAAGAAACGAGTGAGTTTGCCGACAAAGGAAGAAAAAATTTCAATTTTTTTCTAAGTGTTTAAAGTTTCTGTGTCGGTTGAGTTGGATGAGTTGCATCGATATGTTTTGGCGTGAAAGGATGAGTTTCATTGATGCATGTTGGGAGAAATAGACGAGTTTCATCGATACATTTCGGTAATATTTTCCGAGAACGCCGTGAAACCAAAAAATTTTCCAAGTGTTTTTGAGAATTTGCATGTTGGAAATATTACCGAGTTCTTCGATGCATGTTGGAAAGATTACCAATTTCTCCCATGCATGTCGAAAAAATTTGGCGAGTTTGCCTACAAATCAGACGAAATTGGTGAGTTTGTCGACAAAGAAAGAAAAAAAATTGAAAATTTTCTGAGTGTTTGAAATTTTGTATGTCGGCAAAACTTGGCGAGTTTTGCTGATATGTCGAAAGAAACTGACGAGTTTTACCGACAAATGTCGGAGGAAATGGATGAGTTTCGCTGATTTCAAACAAAGAAACAAACAAATTGAAAAAAAAATTCTAAGTCTTGAAATTTCAATGTCGAAAGAAAAAGCCGAGTTTTGTCGATACGTCGGATAAAATTAGTGAGTTTTGTCGATACGTCGGATAAACTTGATGAGTTTTTCTATTATGTCAGAAAATTTTGGTAATTTTTTCCAACACGTCGGAAGAAAAAGCTGAGTTTTTCCAACACGTCGGAAGGCCAGTCGTGGATTGTGAGAAAGGTCTATATTTTGACAAGTTGTCAATATAGGAATTTTTCAAATGCATGAAAGTAATTTATAAATTGTGAGATTATCTTACAGCTAACAATTGTACTGTTTATGAACACATTTTGCAGAATCATAGTCACATTAAAGGAAACATTCCACATAGTGCATTTTGGAAAATTTGGTCTTGGTTGGGCTAAGAAGATCAACATCATGAATGATGCACATGATCCTTATAAGCCTGAGACAGATGCCATGGGAGAAAACATATAGGTTGAGAATGCTAAAACATAATCCAATGGGATGAGAAATAAAGAGACTCCCCTAGATATTGTAGCCACCATGAGGAGCCTAAGGGTGGAGATGTGAAGTTACAGAGAAGATAATGAAAGGATGATTAAAGCTCAGGAAGAGAAAAATCAGTTGAATTCAACCATGCTACAGAGTTTGACATACATCCAAAGATAGATAAACTTTGGGCATTGGTCATCAAATACAGAAGGGAGTAGGAGCAATTCAAGGAGAAATTCTTGCAAGAGGTCCAATAGCTCAAGAATATTTTCTAGAGATAGAACATATACTCCAGAAATATATTCTAGTGGGTCTTATGAATTTGAAGAATACAGTGGGGGTTCAATCTCTTCATCTCACAGGAGTAAGAGGAAGAGGAATTACAAGAACAATTCGTATGGGGAATTTAAGAAAGCAAATCCTCCTACATTTGATGGTGAGGTAAAATCTGGTCAAGAAGTTGAATCTTGAATTCTTGGGATAAGAAAGTATTTCCAAGTCCAAGACTACTCTAGAAATATGAAGGAAAGGGTATCCATATTCAAATTAAATGGAAGAGCATCTATATGGTGGGAGAACCTTAGGCATGTGAAGAAGATCAATGAAAGAAATATTGTGTGGAAACAGTTCAAGAAATATTTCATGCAGAAGTACCTCTCTGATAGGTACTATGATGATAAGATTAAAGAGTCCCATGAGCTAAAATTGGGACAATTGACCATGGAATAATATGCAAACAAATTCTTGGAACTGTTAAGGTATGTCAGGTCTATTCGAGATGATAAGGTGAAAATTCAGTGCTTTCTAAATGGGCTACCTCAGGCATATAAATATAGGATCGAATTTGATGAACCTCGAACTCTATAAGAGGCAATATGGAAGGCCAAGTATTGCTATGATCAAAACAAAAGAAAAACTGATTTCCATAAGGCATGGAAGGAAAAGAGGAATGGGAAGTTTGACCAAATTAAGAAAGTTTTAAAACCCTCTTAGCTCCAAAATCAGCAAAGGCACCCATCACAAGTTGTGACTAAGCCATCCAGAATGATGAGAGACAAGCCAAGAGATCCAAATGAAACAAAAGAACCACTTCAATGTTGGGGATGTCGAGGAGAACATATGCTTAGGAATTGTCCGCATCGAAATGGGAATGTAAGTCAAGTTCACAACATCCAAGAAGATGAAACTGTGGGTCAAGTGGCGAGGACCATCCCTAGAATCTATGCAGCACTAGAGGACCGCCAGGAAGATCATCAATATACTGTGGTTGAAGTTATAGGTAAGATTGCTAAGCAATCTATTTCTATTTTGATTGACCCCGAATCTACTCACAGTTATATCACTCCTAAAATTTTTGAGATTTGTTCTTTTAAGAAATTAAAGCATAGAAAATCATGGTTAGTTCTACTAGCCACTGGAACCAAGAGAAAGGTTAGTGAAATTGTAGAGAAATGTCCATTAGATATGGATGGGTTATTCACTTATGTAAACCTGAATATTATACCACTTGGATCCTATGATATTCTCATTGGAATGGACTGGTTAGAAGCACACAAAGTTAAAATTTACTGCTACAACAATACATTTGAATGCATGGATGAAGAAGGTGTTAGTTTTTCAATATATAAGCTACCATTATGATCTTAGGATCTTTAAATAACATGCACAGCAATAAAACACAAGAACAACACAAGATACAAGAGACACAAAGAATTTTCCTCGAGGAAACCATAAAGGAGAAAACCCCGCAACTTCCTTAGAGATAGAATCAGCACCAAAGGTAAAACCCGAAAACATAAAGATGATCTCCCGATAGCAGCAGTCTCTCTCTCTCTCCGTGAGAGATCTTCTTCTCTCTCACTCATGCACCCCAATGAGTGAGTGTGTGTGTGACAAATAGAGAGGCTCACTCTCTATTTATATTCTTTCATTCACTTGAAGCGCACTCAGACATGTCGGCCTCACTTAACAATTACTTACTAGAGTCGACATCTCTAGGAGTGTCTTATAACCCTAGTGCCCCACAACTTGTGGGGACTTTTCCCTCTACTCAACAAGGAGGGTTAACCTTGACTTAGATGGTGGGGACTATTTCCTCGACTTATAATGATTCACCTAGGGTCGAATTCACTAGGATAGTCTAATAACCCTAGGGCCCCATAACTGTGGGGACTTTAACCCTTGACCAATAGGAGGGTTTCCCACAATGGCTTGACATGAATTTTACATTATAGAAACTTCCCAATCGGAACATCGAGGCATGACATGACTAAATTACATTACAGACACATTCTGGAATAAACATCGGGGTACAATACATAAGAAATACAAGTGAATACATTCCGAAGTTACAATTACATCAACACTCCCTCTAAACTAGGAAGGTATTCTCTCGACACAATTTTCATCTCTTGTCTTCTTCTCTGGATCTTCTCGTCATTTACATCTTCAAGTCATCTTCATCTTCAAGTCATCTTCATCTAGATCTGGATCATTGTCACTTGACCATACTCGGTCTGGATCATCACTGGATCTGGATCATCACTGGATCTAGATCATCACTGGATCTAGATCATCATCACTGGATCATACTCGATCTGGATCATCACTGGACATCATTACTGGATCTAGATCATCACTTGATCTGGATCATCACTCCTGGATCTACATCATCACTCGATCTGGATCTCTCGGAGTCATCATAACTGGAACTGGATCATAGCTCGATCTGGATCATCTCTGGTCATCATCATGTGTGCTATCTCATGATTCTTCTCATCATAGGAAGTTCTATAGAGCCAACCTTCTTTCATGCTGGTTGTAGGCCAAGCCATCATGTAGGTCTTCTTCAGTGCTTATATCTGACCTACTCGTCAAAATGGCCCGCCCAACACTTACATCTGACCTACTCATCAGAAAGGCACACCCAACACTCACATTTGATCATGTAGAAGCCTACAATCACATCAGAAAGGCCCAACACTCACATTCACCAGCATGATAGGACATCACTATCATCTGTGAAAAGGCTTCAGCACTTATATCTGACCTGGTAGGAACCAAATCCTACACCCTTGTCAGAAAGGCTTGCACTCACATCTGACCTGGTAGGAACTAAATCCTACGCCCTCGCCAGAATGGGCCCCAGTCCCAGACTGAGCTACCTGGTAACGGACAAGGTGCCTCCATTCTCCCGGAGAATGGCAGTTGCCCTTATATCTAACCTGGTAGGAACCAAATCCTACACCCTCGCCAGAATGGCCTGCACTCACATCTGACCTGGTAGGAACAAAATCCTACACCCTCGTTAGAATGGCCCCCAATCCCAGACTGAGCTAGCCGGTAACGGACCAGGTGCCTCCACTCTCCCGAAGAGTAGCAGTTGCCCTTACATCCGACTTGGTCGTCGGAATGGCCAACACTCACATCTGACATGGGAGGAACTTAATCCTTTAGCCATGACAGAATGGTTCAGCCCTTACATCTGATCAAGTGGGAACACATCCCTCTATCACATCAGAATGGATACTTAGTCCTAGACTGAGTTCTCTTGGTACGTCACCAGGCAGCTCCATTCAAAGAATGGCAATTTCCCTTACATCTGTCCTACTCGACAGAATGGCCAGCACTCATATCTGACATGGAAGGAAGAAATCATCTCACCATGATAGAATGGCTCAGCCCTTATATCTGACCTACTCGTCAGAATGGCTATGGATCTCAGCACTCATGTCTGACATTGAAGGAACCAATCCTCTCACCATGATAGAATGGCTCAACCCTTATATCTGACCTACTCGTTAGAATGGCTATGGATCTCAGCACTCATATCTGACATGGAAGGAACCAATCCTTTCACCATGACAGAATGGCTCAGCCCTTACATCTGACCATGGAAGGAACCAATCCTCTAACCATGTCAGAATGGCTATGGGTCTCATCACTTTCCTTTGGAGGAAACTTTGATCTGGAGAACACCAAGCTTCTCCCTGAAGTACTCGAACTTCACCCTGGCTAATGGCTTCATCAACACATCAGCTATCTGTTCCTCCATTGCAAGATACTGGAGCTTCACTACTTGTTATACCAAAATCCTTTCACCATCATGTGATAAGACATTTGACATACCTACTTGCCCTGAATCCCAGCTTCTGGAGTGGAAACTAAATTGTTTTTCATCAATCTATCATACAAATTCCCAGCACCATGCATGCCCCTTTATCTAGGAGCAGTACCCCTACTTGCACCGCCTTTCATCGGTTGTCCACAAGCAGTGCCACCACCCATTACCCTTGGTCCATAGGCGGTTATTACCAGAACCGCTCTGTCATAGAAGGAGAAGCGCGATACCCTGGGTAAAAAGGGAAAAAGAGAAGTTTCTCGAGGCTTCTAGATGATAAGCCTCATGTACTGCCTTATCCCTACTATTGTGGGTTGGTTGAGCTCGAGATCCATCATCCTAGGATCTTAGAGGCCACCTCACCCACTAATTTCTCAACCATCTCTATCCATTAAAGCCCTATAAATATGAGCTCATAGCTAGGGTTGAGAAGAGGAAATTGAAGGTATTGTTATGCTGTTGGATTGATTCTTGGCCCAAGATCATTTGGAGAGAGCATAGAGAACTAGAGTCGGAGCTTTTGGGGATGAAGAGCTAGTTTCATGGAAATGCATGTCAACACTAAGGCTTGGTTGTAAACTTCTTCATATTTCTAATGCAAGTTGATTTCTGTCCCACATATGATGTTGTTGTTGTGATTTTGCATATATATGTTGCTAGATTCCTTAGTCACTAGCATATATTAGTAGATCATATTCTGGTTGCTTTGATTCATTTCGTGTTGAGGTTTTTTGCAGGTACACAGGTGAACTGTAAAAGCCTTGTATTCCAGATATCTGCAATGTCTAGGGAGAGTCTTCAACCTCTGTCCTCTATTTGTTCTGGATCTGAACCATTTAGACCAGTGGAACACCTTGCTGTCCGCAGGAGGTGATATATTTCAGCCAACAAATCTGGCGACTCTGCTGGGGAATGAAGTATTCAGTTGTTCTGATGTTCCTCAGTCTGCAACTCTTGTCCGAATACAGGCTCCGTTTTCTTCAACTCTTTTCAGTCAGATCTACTTTCTGATTTGTATTATTTGGGCTTGAAATTTCCAGATCTGTTCATATTTGAGTCATTTCGGTCTTTCATGCTATGTTACCACATTCAATTCGAGAGTATTTGCCTTGATCTAGTCTTTTCTGACTTGATCCATTGTTCTTTTTTTTGTTTTGGCCATCTACAGGTAACCGCGCCCATGGTGTGTACGAGGAGCGGTGCCACCGCCTGTATCTAGTTTGCAAGGAACGGTGTTGTCTTGGAAACGCTCTGTCAACACCTACAAAACGCGGTGCCAGGTAGGCATTAGTCCAAAAATATTTTTCCTCTTTTTTCTTTGTTAAAATTTGGAATTTTGATTGCTTTCAGTTCTGTTATCAGACTTGTGTTATTGAATTTGATGTGTGTGGTTTACTGCTTTGATGGTTTAAGATTGATTTGAGTGGAATTTCAAAAGTTTGTTTAGTCTTTTTGATTGTTCATCCACTTCTTGCTTGTTGGTTGTGCTTAAAGAAGGATTTCTTATTTTCTAAAAGTTAGGGTGCTCATTGAAGTCTCTTTTCGTTGCATATACTGAAAGAAGAACACTAGATTAGCTTCTAGATTTCATTTCTTGCTTGCATAGTAAACTTCTTTTTCTTTCCTTCAAAAAAGAAAAGTTTTGCTTGAGATTAGGACATCATATTTGAGCGTTGGATTTGGGTTTTCTGATTGTCTTTACAAGCTTTCAGGACCTTTATGATCTTTCATCTCTCATGCATATAGGACTATCTCGATCAAAATAAAAAAATGGTAGTTTTAAGTTAGATTTGCTTATGTTTTTGAGAAATTTGAAAAGTTAGAGTGCATTGGCATATAGGTGTGCTTGGTGTCCTTTTAGGAAAAGACATTCTCACCCTTCTCATTTGCTTTTGAAAAGAAGAATTTGGTTTGTAAAAGTGTTTACTTGTCTTTGATTTGATGTTCATGACTGTTGATTGGAATTATTTTTGGTTTTGAAACAAAAATAAAAACACTCTCTTCCCTCCCGTAAGTAGGCATACTGAACGGTAAAGTGAACATTTGCATAAGCATATTGCATGGTTTTACTTTTCTGTCAAAACATCATGCATTACCCTAACCATACAAGTTAAAATTAACGATAGTTATAGGTTAAAATTTACGTAGTAACTTGAATGATAGGTTAGAGATGTGTTTGGGCATCGTAAAACATAGGAGCTGTCGTTATTTGTCAGCATTACATTCCGAGACTCACGCGATTCTTCCACGTACCGTCAGTATATCGAACGAACTTTCACGTACCCTTGAGGTATATAGAAAGTTACTTCACGTACTCGATTGTATATCGAAAGGCCCCTTGTGTACTATTATGCATTAGACAACACTACTACCGATTCGAGCTCCCATGTACCTTGAGTATATCGGGAGACCCCACTAGGGTACCTTATCTATCAGAGAAAAGCCCTTTGGCCATCTTGTTTGGAGCCATACACTGAAAACAACATTCGGGGAGATTACTATGCACATACCCTCGAGGTATATCGGAACTGGCACCTTCTTGACAATCCTAGTGAGAGACCTGACTTTTGAACTCCTCCTGTCATTTTAAGTCTGCTTGTTTTGACCTATAGTTTGAGTAGGGAAGTGTTTTGGTGTGTTTTTTTTAGATTTTCAAACCCTAGGTTAGATAGGAACTGTACAAAGTGGCTGAGTTAAGACAGTCCAGAAGAGTACGAGGCTTGCCACCTGATTATATTCTTGTTTCAGGAGAAAATCCAATGGAAGCTATCAACCAGGGAGCTGCTACCACCTCCCAAGTGGGAGATAATGTGGGGGTGGAAAGTGGAGTACCATATTCTTCACACTCGCCTCCCATGGTCCAACAACCTTCTCGGGGAAATTCATCGTCCCATTCTCCCTTGGAAGGTCATGTTGATGATGCAACCCGTCCGAACTTTGGTCCTAATGCTCCTTTTTGGGAGACACCTATCAGAAAATCCATTGCCTCATTTGGCACCCGTGTAAGTTCTCCTAATAGTGAAGAAGAACGCAGGAAATACCGTGCTGCTATTCTCTGTTCACAGGAGGTAGAAAAGCAGATTGATAACCTATTAGGCTCTACACCAGTACGTTCCACATCCCTTCCTGTGGGATATCATTCACTAGCCGATTCTATGAGACCCATTGAACCTATTATAGATCGTCCATTAACATACCAAATCCTAGGTCAAATTTCCACCCCGCTCACCTCTTACGTTATGTCTGTTCCAAATCCTCCCAATTTTTTTGCATATGGGGCCCAACCTTCAATTCCTATTTCGTTAGTACCTTTGAATGCCGGGGGGAAACCCCCAGCACGACCTACGTTATCTGATATCGGAGTGGTACCTAGTCAAGGGTAGACCTCTAACATAGAAACATATATAGTTTTTGTCCCTCCCACCCACACTAACGTGGTAAATCCCCTATCTAGTTCAGGTCAGCCCTTGGGGGCACAACCTGTTACCATTCAGTCTTCTAGTGGTTATGGTTATCAAATACTTGTAGGTAATCATCCATCTAATCCTACAGGAATGCCTTATACTGGAATTCCATGCCCTAGTAACACTTTTATGCCATGGGGGAAACCCAACTGGTCTTACATGCTAGCCATGGGAGGGATACCTATACATACTGCAGGAGGCGCGGGAGGACCACCTTATGGAGGTCCTCCCCTTGGGGGACCTCATGGTCCCAGAGGATCTGACAACTTTCCTCCTTATGGTTCTGGGGGTCCTAGTGGTCCTAGGGGACCTGGTGGCTTTCCTCCTTATAGATATGGAGGGTTTGGTGGCCCTCCACCTAGTGGTTCCAGTGGCTCCGGAGGTTTACCACCTCCTGGAGGCTCCAGAGGGTCTGGTGGTCTGCCTCTTGGTGGTCCTGGTGTTCTTGGTGGTCCTGGTGGTCCCGGTGGTCCTGGTGGTCCCGGTGGCTTTGGTGGTCCTAGCGGTCCTAATTCTGTAAATCAACCCCCCATGGGCGGATCCTCTGGGGGTTCTTCCTCACAGCAACATGTTTATCAGTATACCTATGGCCCTACTGGTAATTATATGCCATATCAATATTACCAGTATGTGCAACCAAATAGACATTTACCTTTTCTAACAACTTTGGACTTTCCTGATTTGTCCAAGTTGATTAATGATCCCATTCAACACAATCCCTCATGGCCTCCCATTCCGGTAAAGTTACCATCGGATATTTTGAAATTTGATGGGAAGCAGGGTGAAGATCCACAGAACCATGTTATGACTTTTCATTTGTGGTGTTCCTCAAACTCCCTCATGGATGATTCCGTTCGGTTATGACTCTTTCTGCGAAATTTGACCGGTACGGCCGCGAAGTGGTACATTGAACTCCCACAACATTCGTTTGTGGATTTTGGCTCGTTGGCAACCGTATTTCTTATGCACTTTCAACTCCCTATCCATTATGAAACGGGCACTAAACTTTTAACTTCTTTGCGACAGAACACCTCCACCCACATTTATGATCATATTCATGAGTGGAGAAGGTGGAGAAGGCTTATTAAGGCCCCTATTCTGGATTAGTTGTTAGCTGATTGGTTCACTAAGTCCTCGTTGCCTTCTATTGCTCGAGATGTGGCCATGGGTGGTACCGTTACTGAAGAGCAGGCTATTAGTCGAGCTCAGTACCTAGACTTGGTCTATTCCCAGTTTGGGACATTTTATGAACTGATTCCTCAAGCTCCTTGCCCCAACACTGACCCTGCCAAGCCACCAGCAGAAGTACCTATTGATGGGATTGTTGGTTCAATCTAGTCCCCATCCACAACGAAACTTGCCAAGCAAACCCAAACCACTACTCCTTCGACTCCCAAAGTTTTTGCTGAGGTCAATTCTATTCAAAGTACTCAAACCTCGGGTAATAAAAAGAAAGGTAAAAATCAAAATAAAAAACCTGGAAACCAACAGGAGACCCCATGATCAACCAATAATGACAACGAAAAAGGAAAAATGAAGGCTAAATATCCTTGTCTATTATGTGGTGGTGACCATTTTTCAAAGGAGTGTCCCCGTCGGGATGAAATCTCCTAGTTTCTGAAGTCTAATCCCGCACCTGTAGTAATTACAAATCCCTTTCCCTCTCAACAACAACTGGTAGACCACATGTCTAACCAGGGTAACTCTAGTTCATCGGAGGAAATTTGTATGATGTTATCAGATACCATCCATCTGGAAACTCGAAGCCGGAATTATAATAAACCCGCAGATAAGAAAGAAGATCAATATTCTTCAGGGAAAGCTCCCTCTACTAGTTCTCTAGAATCCTCGTCTACTGTTCCCTTGTCTATCGAGAAGCCTACTCTCGACATGATTTTGCGCCCACCAAAGAGTACTCTTTAGAAGGATGTCTTTAATCCCAATGCCCGAGCTACTCAATTCTATAATGTAGTTGAAGATCTCGCTCAGGCACCTTGTGCGATGTCTACCCTAGAAGTACTCCAAAGTTGCCCCACACAGCGCAAGAACTTGTTGACAGCTTTAGGAGCTTTAGACCCAGATAACACTAACTTGATTCACTTCAATGTTGGGAACTATAAACCTAGATTACCGCATAAACTCGCTTTTCAGATCATTACGAAAGTAGTGGGAAAGAAAGTATTTCGAACAGTACTAGATGAAGGAGCTTCGACCTCGGTGTTATCTTTGACTTGTTGGAAAGCTCTTGGCTCTCTCGAGCTTGTTACATCACCAACGACCCTTAAAGCCTTTGATGGATGGGCTTTCCAATCCCATGGTCTCATATTAGCCCTCACGGTCGAGCTGGGGGGAAAAACCATTTCCATCCAAGTAGAAGTGGTGGATGCCCCTTTGGATTATAACCTCCTTTTAGGAAGGAATTGGTTCTATGCCATGACTGCTGTTGCTTCAACAGTATTCTGAATGGTCCAATTCCCACATCTTGGAGAATTGTTACCATTGACCAGCTTGATTTCTGTACACCGGATGTTACTACTTCCACGGCTAATAACATCCCCATGTTAGGTCAGTCCCCTCCTCCTTACCAGTCGATTGGGGTAGGTATGCTGAAGGATTCATCCCTTATGGGGATTTTTCCGTCTACTCCTCCTAGCACGGATACCGCAATAGTACATATGATCGCTTCATTTGATTTTGAGCCTAAGGGAAAAAATGTTGTTGAGTCCACCTCATTGTGCCTGCATGAAGCTATGTATGACACCATTCAAACTTGTTCCGATAATCACACTGATGACCTTCATTTAGTGGCTTCGGATCCTTACCATTTATCGTACTGGTTAGAACCTTCTCTTCCGATTCTAGATTATCTCTTTGAGAATTTTCCTTCCGACGAGTCCATTATAGAGATCATGAATATGGATGAGCCCATTTGGTAGGATCACCATCATCGATCCATGTTCCTCCCCAATACCAGTTTGAGCAGCCATGATTTTGCATCCTTGTTTCCTACTGATATTGTCAACGTTCCGCAAAGTCCTATATTGTTGCAAGACACAGATTCTAAAGGAAACCTTTGCAACATTACTCAGATGAACCCAATTGACATATCAGCCAAGCCTGATGTTATTGATCACGTTCATGTTGGGCAAAACTGCTCCACAGATGAATCTGAAGCATATAAGGCACTTTTTAAGGAATTATGTGATATTTTTTCCTGGTCCTATGAAGAGATGCCAAGGATTGACCCTTCCATTGTGGTCCACGAGATTAAAACTTATCCCATGGCTAAACCTGTTAGGCAGAAACTTAGGCAAGTCCATCCTAGGAAGGCCGCAGCTACTAAAGCTGAGATTGAGAAACTTCTGAAAG
The DNA here is from genome assembly GCA_001517045.1 of Pseudotsuga menziesii. Lineage (NCBI taxonomy): Eukaryota > Viridiplantae > Streptophyta > Pinopsida > Pinales > Pinaceae > Pseudotsuga > Pseudotsuga menziesii. The sequence continues at coordinate 536,061 of LPNX010015017.1, read as the reverse complement.
CTGGTTTTATTTATCCTGTACCTCTAATGGAATGGGTATCGAACATTTTCCCTGTCAATAAAAAGCAGGCACCATTAGAGTCTGCATCGACTTTAGGGATTTAAATAAAACTTGTCCCAAGGACAACTTTCCTACCCTGCATATCGATCAGATTATCGACAACTATGCTGGAATTGTCATCTTTTCATTCATGGATGGATTCTTCGGCTACAATCAGATTGATATATTGACCTCCGATCAGCATAAGACGACATTCATTTTCCCATGGGGAACCTTTGCATATAATAAGTTACCTTTCAGCTTGAAAAATGCTGGAGCCATGTTCCAACGTGCGATGTCGTATGCATTTCACGACGTTAAACATATTATTGAACTGTACCTTGACGACCTCCCTACTCATTCACAGTGATGGGAGGACCATCCTGGTCATCTTAGAGACATATTCCTGAGATGCCGCCATTATAATATACGGCTCAATCTGCATAAATGTGTTTTTTGCATTGAGACGGGACGTCTTCTTGGCTTTGTGGTATCCCAAGATGGAATCCGTATTGATCCTTTGAATATTGTCTCTATCATTAATCTACCAGCCCCAACCAACATCCTTGAACTCCAAAGTTTGCAGGGGAAGGCAAACTTTCTCTGCCGTTTTGTGTGCAATTTCGCTGAGAAAACGCATGGTTATATGCGTCTCCTCAAGAAGAACACTCCATTCTTCTGGGATGACCAAGCCCAATGCGCCTTTGATAATCTTAAGCATGCTTTGACTCATTCACCCATGATACACCCCCCATATTATTCCAAGGCTACATCAAAGAAATCCTTGGTTTTTGCTGAGCTTATGTGTGACCTTCCCTGTGCTACCACAGAATCTGAGCCCAGTGATTCATTTCTAGATGAATTCCTGTTCCTAATTAGCAATACTGATCCTTGGTATGGAGATTTGCTGATTTATCTCTAGACCCAACGTTTTTAGCCGCATCTATCTTGCGATGATCATCGCCGCATCCGTCACCACGCGAAATACTATCTTATCTTAAATGATACCTTGTATAGACGTGGGATTGATTCCATTCTCCGGCGATGCCTCACTCATGAGGAGGCTGAACACATGCTGAATGATTTCCACTCTAGAGCATGTGGTGGTCATTTATCTCGGATGGCTGTAGCCCATAAAATCCTTCACGCTGTCTATTTTTGGCCTTCTGTCTTCAAAGACTATCATGAGGCTATTAAGAAATGCCCACCTTGCCAACATTTTAATCCCAAAAAGTGCACCCATCCTGCTCCACTTCACCCCATCATTTCCATTGGCCCTTTTTCCAAATGGGGGATTGACTTCATGCATTGTAAGCCTACCTCAGCCGGGGGGCATGGTTACATCATTGTAGCCATGGATTATTTCACAAAATGGGCTTTCAAGCAAAATCATCATACAAAAAATCCTGAAGCTATTAGCTTTCAGTATACATGTCTCATCCACTAATGGTGCTCATGATAGCACATCACTGATCGAGCCACCCTACGTAGTAGCCTATTGAATCGGCCTAGTACTACTGCCGTAGATCTCTGATATCTAGTCGGGAGGTCATCTATATCAACATCTGGGATGTCCAGAGTCAACCTCTCTAGGTCCTCCTCCATCTCCTCGGTGATATCATCACCCTGTGGCATGAAGCGAGCTCCGGCTTGCCTGTCTAATGGAGATGCTCCTCCAGGCCTCGCTGCTCCAACATCTGCATGAAGACAAATAGGTCTCGTCACTTATCATAAAAAATATAAAACATAAAAAACATAAAAACATTTTCCATTGTTAGGGTTTCTTGCTTCTTACCAATGTCACCCCATTGCCCTCCAGGTGGGAGTGGTAGGTCAGAATCACCTATAAAATTTGTGCCTGCATAGGCATAGTCCTTGACCATGAGTATCTGATCCTGCAGCCATCTGAAGAACGGATCGCCGAACTTCACTCTGCCCCTACCCACTCCTATGCGAGCCATGACTTAGACCCACCTCAGCATACGGGGGTCCTGTTCTCTCAGACTCTGGAAAGTCACCTGGGGCCTCATCTGTGGGACCTGCTCAAAGAGGAATCAAGCTAAGATGGAACCAAAGCTGAACTACTTCAACTCTCCCTGCTGACATTTAGTAAGTTGATCCTTGAATATTGGAAGCAATGCTTCCGCCCATTTGAACACCATAGGTGCCATATCCTCTAGGGCGTACAACATATGTGCCCTGGAAGCCTGATGCACACCCTGGCTCCCTGCCACCCTCTGCATGGTGAACAGGACAATATGTAGAGCCCTATCTGTCACTGCCTTGATGTACCTATATTTGGTACACAGTGTCGATCTATGAGCTCTCTGGTGGTTATATCCCCACCACGGGAACCTCTCAGTGAGATGGGAGCACCCCGTGCTGATAATCCAGTCAAGAAGTAGATATCCTCTACCTCCACTGTAAGTATGTGTGCCCCCAACTCGAAATACTATTGTTCTGGATTCCACATTCTCAGTATATGTTCCAATAATCTCTCATGGGACACCATGCTTAGTGTTCGGAATAACTTTAAGAGCCCACAATCCTGGAGCGCGGAAATGCAAACTGCATTCCTTTCAGTAGAAACATCCTCGTCATCATGTGTTCTTTCCTTCCATATCACCATATTTTGGACACCTAGACCTGCCAAAAATAATAATGGTATGCATTAATATCATCCTTGAGTCATTGCAAAACAAAATAATGAATAAATTTTTCCCATATAATTTGTTTAACTTCTCCACGGCCGGCACCGCCTGTGCCCCGTTGGAGACAGGTGATGGCACCGCCTGTCCACCATGTTCTTGGCGCGGTTCTCTAGTGGTACCATGTATCCCGTAAGGGGTAGACATGGTGCTCTCATATTGGATTTTAGGGCTTTCCAAATAGGCCCAAAACCCCACCAAATCCCAAAATAAAAGCTATGAAATGAAATATAAGGGTATTAGCTGTTACCTGCAATCGACGAGACTGAAAATGGACGGTGGAAACTCTTGGTATCAGTTGTGGAAGATCTGGCTAGAAAATGCTCCAAGTGCTCTCTGCTAGAGGTAAATAGTGAAATGTTTTGATTTTTTTACTATTTACTTGCCTTATATAGACATTTTTTGGGTCTAACTTACTACAGTTTTGATATTACATCATCTTCTGGTCAAAATCTATTTGTCATAATCCCTTAATGTTTATTTTGAATGCATTTAACACTTGTTTATGAGTCGTCTGCAAGTTGACTTTAGTAAGAAGCTTTGGAAAGTTTGTTTATGAATTTTTCGTACTTTCACAAAATGAAAAAGGTCATCGAGCATTTATTACAACACTTTGTCACACTCATAAAAATCTAGTATCAAAGTTCCGAGTCTAGTTCAAGTTTCTTTCCAGGCTCGTAAAATATGACATTGTGTAAAGAAGCGTCATGGAGTTCTCTTTTCACCTCTTTTTCAGGCTCCTTAAACACGAAAAAGTCGTCGAGTCCGTTTCTGATTCTTTCCAGGCTCGTAAAACATTACGTTGCATAAAGGAACCTCATGGAGTTCTCTTTAAACCCTTTTCAGGATCCCTAAATACAAAAAGATTATCGAGTGATCTTGTCTTCTTCACTCTCGTCAAAGTATTTGAAGAGTCGTTCGTTCGACGGTAGGTTATCTCTTTCTCGGTTCGGATAGGACTATTTACGAGAAAGAAACACTCCAGCCAACCATGACTGCAAGAGTTCCCTAAGGTATGATTTTACACTTTTTCGGGCCTTAGAGACTAAATCATACGAAAAAGGACCCCCATGGAGTTTTCTTCTGTATTCGTTCAGACTCTCTAAACATGAACGATACCGAGTTTTCTTTCAGTGGACTCGTTAAATTAAACATTAAGAGACCCATTTTGGGTACGAACCCCTCCTCTCTCAGGTTCGTAAAACATATGAGACTGGACTTGTCTTCTGACAAGCTATATCGAGTGTTTGTTACTCTCTTTGAACTCATAAAACCAAAAAGAGGCACTCATCTATTATGATGGGGAAAATGGGAAGGGAATCATTTTATAAATAATGGCAGTTGTTTGTCGTTACCTTTGAACATGGCACTTGTCCACACAATCATGTCAGTCAATTGGGTATTCAGCTGATCTCCGTGACGATCCACTTCATGAGTCATGTCAATCCTTTGATTCTTTCAAAAGAATGCATTTTCCACTATCACATTGTGTATCTGTCCACTCTAGTCATGCTGCCAAGTCATTTTGTCGTGCCGCCCGATGTTCAAAGGAGATCTGAAGAAGTTTTACGTCTGCAGTCTACATAGTCTTTGTGTCAGTATATTTGAGTCAGTCATATGGTTACTAAATTCACATCATTCTAGAACTATGTTTCGAGTTTCATGTCGTCGATGTGGGACTCATCATGGCCCTCCTTCGACGAGACTGTTCCCATCGACATCAGCTCATTATCCGAGAAATAGTCTTAGAAACAATATTTAGTACCTTGAGATCTGTATGCCTTAATGATGGATTCTCTCGCTCTCAACATAGGTTCACATCATTGACCTTTGATCAATAGAATCGACTGGGTGTTCGACATCAGGACATCTATTCGCACTCAGTAGATTGTACTAGGGTACCTTGGGAATCATTGACATTAATTGTGATCTCCCTCGCACTTGTTAATAGTTCACATCATTGGACAATAATCAAGTGGTTTCTACCATGTTCGACTTCAGATCATTGTAATCACATGGATAGAATCATACTTTGTGGAAGACGAGATGAAGACCCCGGGAATTTGCTTAAAAGCGCTCATTGCTTTTTCCCCAGGTTGCGATGGAGTTTTGTATATCTAGCATGGATCCACATTTGTATGGTCGTGGATATGCTCAAATTTGCATCTGTATGACATAGATCTACGTTGTATGTCTGGTAGCTATGTCCAAGTTTGAGTCCTCTATCAAATGGATCTACGCTGTATTCTAGTAGCCATGCTTGTTTATTCCACTCATGGATCTGCCTTGTATTGGTCTGTAGCTAGGAGTTTGGTTACTTGTGTCTATGAGTCAACATACTAATGTACTACAGATGCCTACTTGACTGCATATACTACAGATGCCTACTTGACTGCATACTCCGATCGAGTCGACATTTTCATCTCCTGGCGATGACTTGTTCTCAAAGCTCTCATTTATCGTATCACTCTAAGACTCATGCTTTGGGGGGAATCCTGTTATACCAAAATCCTGTCACCATCATGTGATAAGACATTTTACATACCTACTTGCCCTAAATCCCAGCTTCTAGAGTGGAAACTAAATGGTTTTTCATCAATCTATCATACAAATTCCTAGCACTGTGCATGCCCCTTTATCCAGGAGTGGTACCCCTGCTCGCACCGCCTTTCATCGGTTGTCCACAAGCAGTGCCACCGCCCATTGCCCTTGGTCTATAAGTGGTTATTACCAGAACCGCTCTGTCATAGAAGGAGAAGCGCAGTACCCTGGGTAAAAAGGGAAAAAGAGAATTTTCTCGAGGCTTCTAGATGATAAGCCTTGTGTACTGCCTTATCCCTACTGTTGTGGGTTGGTTGAGCTCGAGATCCCTCATCCTAGGATATTAGAGGCCAACTCACCCACTAATTTCTTAACCATCTCTATCCATTAAATCCCTATAAATATGAGCTCATAGCCATGGTTGAGAAGAGGACATTGAAGGTATTGTTATGCTGTTGGATTGATTCTTGGCCCAAGATCATTTGGAGAGAGCATAGAGAGCTAGAGTCGAAGCTTTTGGGGATGAAGATCTGGTTTCATGGAGATGCATGTCAACACTAAGGCTTGGTTGTAAACTTCTTCATATTTATAATGCAGGTTGATTTCTGTCCCACATATGATGTTGTTGTTATGATTTCGCATATATATGTTCCTAGATTCCTTAGTCACTAGCATAGATTAGTAGATCATATTCTGGTTGCTTTGATTCATTTTGTGTTGATATTTTTTTCAGCTACACAGGTGAAATGTCAAATCCTTGTATTCCAGATATCTGCAGCATCTAGGGAGAGTCTTCAACCTTTGTCCTCTATTTGTTCTGGATCTGAACCATTCAGACCAGTGGAACACCTTGCTGTCCGCAGGAGGTGAAATATTCCAGCCAACACTGCTCCCCTCTACACCATATCCCTAATATAATGATACTTGATCTCAATATGCTTTGACTTGTCATGGAACACTGGATTCTTTGACAACTTCACACAAATTTGGTTGTCACAATGTATACAAGTAGCATCCATTTGGAGATCAAATAAATCAGACAGTATCTTCCGCAGCCATACTCCCTCACAACTAGCTGAACAAGCTGTGACATACTCTGCTTCAGCTGTACTCAGTGCCACACAGGATTTCTTCCTGCTAAACCAGGAGATCACACCTGATCCCATACTGAAGCAACACTTTGAAGTGCTCTTCCTATCGATGGCATTGTCTTCCCAATACAAATCCACATAACCCTCTAGGTTAATCTTCTTATTCGCATCGTACTTGAGCCCATAATCAATTGTACCCCTGCATGCTTTGCACCCATCAGGTGAACATGTCTCAATGTGTTCACAACAAAGCAAATACCTGGTCTCAAGTACATCAAGGACCCAATCATCTGGTGATACATCATAGCATCAACCGTATCTGATGAAGCATCGCTCAATAGCTTCATGTTCGATGCCATAGGTGTGTTCATGGCTTTGCATTCCATCATCTTGAACCTCTTTAGGATCTCTACTGCATACTTCCCTTCTCCACACCTCCATGCCTAGAAAATAGTGCATCGACACATAATATGAGCATCACTGGTCTTCCACCTTCAACCTTGAAGAAAAGGTTAGAATCCGCTTTACTCTCAGTAAAGCTTAGAGTCATCAGTAATCTATCCATCCTGTCATACCATGTCGAACCTTAGATTTTTTGTATTCACTCCCTCTGAAGCAAAGCATCATACTCCCTCTGTCTTTTGTACTCTATGTACTGAAACATTCTGTATGGGAGTGACAAGTAGCTTCCTATGCTACTAGTATTCTATGTATCCATCTAGTGTATAGAATTTCATCTTCAACCTTGTAGCAAAGGTTAAGATCTTCATCAATCTCATCATGTATGTTTTTCAATTCTTACTGGCTACAAATGTCTCTTTGTAGTCTATGCCTTCTTTTCGTGAGAATCCTTGTGCTACGAATCTTGCTTTGTATCCCACGATGTTTCCATCTACTGCATGATGGAACTACGAACTTCTCTTCAGGTCTCGATATTGCATCCTAGACATCATTCTTCTTGAATTGGTATTCTTGGTTACTTCTTCATAGCTCGAAGGTTCTGCATCAATGATATCACTGCATTCGTCATATTATTCTTCATCTTGAACTGTCGTCACTTGTTCTTCGGAACAAGTTTCATCCTTATTTGCTTGTAAGTGATTATGTATGCGATCTTTCCTACAAGTCAAATGCATTTGTATGGTTAGAAACATTTCATAAGGAATATTCATACTAGAAAATTCTTATGCATAAACATATGATCATGCAACTATTTTAGCCAATACAACATTCATCCATATCTCATGGAAACTTTTCTAGATGCCTTCCATCTCTACCAGGACAACATTGAAATTGTCTACTAATCCAATATGTTAGCAAAGAGGTTTCATTCTAGATAAGTAGCAATGGAGAGTTGTATAGCACCATGAGCTACTTACCCATCACATGCATATTAGTAGTATATTGTCATTAATGCAAACATTCTATCATGCATAATACATCAACTGAATATAAACAAATGCATAACAAAAACAATATCATGAAATGACAATTGAATACTTATCTTTATTTGTTTCATGGGTAGGCTCCTTCTTGATCCTTCTGCTTCATCATATTCTTCATTCATGACTTCATCATTTCTTATCCAAGCTCTCAAGATGGATAATAGGTTCTTCAAGAATTGAGTCCTTCATATTCCTCATCGTTTGAGGGATCTTCTTTCGATGGTGAGAGCTTGTTCTTCAATTGCTCCCATATTCTCTTCTCTTATTATGAGTCGAGATTCTTCTTCTTCCCAGAGTCTGCTGAAAGTAATCACTTCCTTCTGGCACACATTCCTCAAATGAATTAATCCGATGATCCTGGGAGGCCATTCAAGGTGGACATCACCACTACTGCATTCTTCACTTCTTCTTTTACCGCTACAAGTTTTTCTTTGATTTGAGAGACCCTTGTAAAGTATGAATGCATGGTCTATGCATTCTGGATCTTCACATTCTTCAACTGGTTTCTTAAGGTCATTGTCAAAACCCCAAATTTTCAAAAAAATTTAAAATTTTTAAATGCATATAATTTTCATAATTTCAGTAAACTAATTATTAAATTAGTTATATGTTACCAATTCATTATCTGAATTATCTATTGGTTATGTTTAAAGATAGAACATTTCTTTTCAGTTTACTGACTTGTTTTCTCTTTGCGACCACAAGGTGGGACTGTCATGCAAAACTGGGCTTACTTAGCTTTCGAGCTAATGCAGAAAGTTTTCCTGTTCTTACAGACTACAGGTGAGAAGTTCAGGTGCTGCTTGTTGAAATTCTAAAGTATTTAAATACAAGTTCGTCGCAAAAATAAAAGTTCAGTAAGAAAATAAATGCTAAACAATTTCCAATGCTTATTGAGGTAAATTCATTAACTGACCTTCTTTATAGTAGAAGTATATTTATGGTTCTTAATGATTACTGAACTATCCGATATCTATCATAGTCATCAAGTGTCAAAATGCCTTAACTAAATTCCTTACAAGTAGAGTAAGAAATGGCAGAGTTATAGAATCAATAGTTTACTTTCAAATGTGCACAAATACATTTACATCATAATGTATATTATTAAGGGGTTTACGTATTACTGTTTCCATTTTCAACTTTTGAAGTTTAAGGGGGTTTACATCTTTATTTCAAGCTGCTCTTTGAGAAAGATATACTCATGTTGATGCACAGAGTTTTATTTACACATCAACTGTTCCAAAGCATAACTAAAGCTTATCTTTAGTAAGATAGATAACCTACTGTAAACAGGTTTTATCCCATCCCTTCATATATATAAAAGGGGCCTGTCCTTAATGGACTACTATCCTTAAAAGAATGCGTAACATAATAGTTTTATGGCCTAACATTTATGTTGGTGAATCTTTTGTTAAAGGGATTAGTGGCTTAACCCTTGTATATTACAATTTCTTGGTTAAGAACATTTATTCCAGGCAATGCATTCATCAAAATAATTGTTATTATTTTCTTTTGTATTTATTTACCAAACTTTTATTACTTAGATAAATACAACAAGACCAATGGGGTTAACATTATTAATAGGATATTTTCCATAGTTGATTCTACAAACCTTCTTAATATCAACCATTAGTATATTTTTATAATAAAAATATAGATGTTGGTTGAATACTTGTGTAAGCATTATTCTTACTTAAACATATGTGTTATTATTTTCTTCTACAACAATGTTACAAAACTTATTTTTATCAAGGTTGTAACTGTTTGATGAAAGAATAATTGTACACCTAGATGGAGAGGTCATGAAAAAGACCATGTCATAACAAGTTTATGGTTATTAACCCTTAAAATCTTATAAACCTTTACTTCATACATTCCAAGCTTGTATAAAATGTTAGGTCATGAACTTATTACTCTCGATAGAGTATAACCTTTTGATCAATTGATTATTAAGTAAGAGATAACATGTTATGAAGTGCTAGGTCGTAGTGTTAACTACGCCCACGATGAACATAACGTTACAACTCGATTTGCATTGCATAAACGATGGTATACCATAATGTATTTTGATGAGTTGATAAAAACTTTACGACAATGGTAAGCTCTAAGGCATAGTTTAAATATTAACGAATTTCTTTGATATCATGCTCCATATGATAGGTTGAATTCGGCTGAGGACCATAGTAGAACCTTTGAAGACAGCCAAATGATTGATAATGTCGTTTCCTCATGATTGTTCATCGATAACTATGGGAAAATACCCACCGTGTGCAAATAATTTGCATGGAGACGTGGCTTAATTTTGGCCAAGCGTCGTAAGGTTAAAAGGGCCATCTCTAACCCTAACCCGTTATTCTCTCCATCGCCTTCGGCTCCTGTTGTTCTGCTGTGAAGCTTCCGTCTACTTTGTTACCTGTGTATTGCTGCTACTGTCTTCCTGCATGTTCCACCCTCGTTAGCTTGCTCCTTTCCGGAAAAACCTTAGTTTGTGAGCATCCTTTCTTCTGCGGTTCGCTAGTGAGCGTTGTGACTTTTCCTTTCAAGATTCTGGTTTCTCATTGTGACAGCACCAGCGTTTTCTTGCACTCAGTCGATGTGGCTGTTAACTCTGTTAGTAAACTTCTTCCTACCTTTTTGCAATGATGAAGGGTCTCCTTCTCCTCACACTGGTGATTGTGTTACTGTCCGCGGGTGGTCGTGCTTCAATCAAGTTTTAGGTAAGATGCTGTTAATCCTTACAATACTTCGCATTTTGGTTTCTTTATACATAAGTGTTCATCTCGTATGCAAGGTGTTAATATTATTTTTACTCTTGTTACAGGTGTCGACTCGACGTTTTGGAAAACATAGAGTAAGATTGGAACGGTGGCTACCTTACGGTAAGCCCTGGACTTTCCATGGCTATTCTACCTTGTCCAAACCCTCATGGGATATTATGGGTTGGTCGTCGCGGCCTGAATAACCCTTATGGGTTTTGGTTATTCTGGTTATTTTCTTCGTTGATTTTAATGGTTGTTAAAACCCTTGCTTAATGCAGGGTTCTCCGGATTCAGTCGTGAGTGTACAGTTTGTCTTGTTTTATAATACTGTGTTTATATATAAAGAACAGGCTGTAAAAGCCTCACTCTGTGGATTTTCATTACGGCCGTGAGTAAAATACTGAACTGGACTCTACATTTCTTAACTCTTGTTGTATATTTTGGATTAGTAGGGTTTTTACCCTAATTTGACAGTATAAGAAAATATTTACAGCTTCTTTTAAATTTATCGTTAGATCTATATTGCTCTTCTTTAAATTTTGGGGGTTTTTTAGTTATGTCTTTTAATAATTGTTAAGCTCGATAAGTCGAGCATTCTGTCACTCTGTTAATTACTTCCTGTACAATAGTGTACTTAATTTTTACCCATAATATTTTTTTAAGTTCATTATTAGGGTTTCCTGTACATTGGTTATATATTGACCTACTTAAGGAAAAAGTAAATGTTGTTATATACTTGTTACCCTGCAGAATGTAATGGCTTTAGATTTTTAATGAAATTATTATATATCTGTTAGTTAATCTTTGAGAGAAGAATTTATATTATATATTAGATTTACAATAATGAGTTAAGAACATTACTGTAATTACATAATAATACTATTCCTATAAATTATATAATAGGATAATATATTATTATTTATTAGAATAAAGTTGTTATCCAACCTACGAGTACTATTGCTCCTAAGGTTATTTAAACTTAGTTTCTTTTATAAGTGCATAGAGAGATAATATTATGTTCTTTGTTTAATTATAATAATAGAATAAAATAGTCTGTTGTTAATGTGTTCTTATAATTACTGTACTAAATAACTTATAGTAATACTCTCTGTATTCTATATTGTCTTGTTTTTATTACAAATTAATATTTATAAAATAAATGTAAAAGAACTAACTATGTTCTACACTGTTAATATTGTAAAAAGTATAAGTTAGCAGTTGTATGTTTTTGTTTTAAGCTTATCTAGACAGAACAAAAATGAATGAATAACATATTTTACTTTCCAGAAGTAAATTATGCTAATAACTAAATTACCTGTAGAAGTAAATCGAGATTCTAGCTATTCTTTCCTTCAATTTAATTATTACACATGCAGTAGTTAAAACTGGAAAGAAGTAGACTGTAAAGCATCTTTATTTAACTTAATCCGACTTTAGTTAACTATTATACTCTCCTTTTGAATTCAAATAAGCAATGAGATTGCTGAAAGTAACTACTGTATCCCAACTGTTTCATCTACTCATTGATGCTACTGTCACTAATTAATGTAGCTTCTTTCTCTGTTTCTAAAATCCTGACAGTTTCAGTATAGGTTATATATACTCCTAAAACAAAAGATATTTCCTCTGATAACAACACAAAGAAAATACTCTATAATTCCATTAACATTCTATTCTGCATTTTTCATCGTACTATCTTTATTTCTAATTTCACCCCTGTGCTGGAGTACGGTTTGGTCACTCCAGATGAGGAAAAACACAGGAGGGGTTTTTGTTTTTCATCAAAATATTCTATTACTAAACAAACTAAAAAAAACTTCATTACTAAATCATCTAAATCTTTACATCATAAGCTACAAACATAACATTCAATCATACACAGTTATTAAAACAAAGACTGTTAGATGGCAGAACCTGTTCTTAAGCTTGGACGACAACAGCAATGGGATGCCATTCCTCCCTACCAACTCCTGGAGAGCACTCAAACAATGACTCCTCAGGACCCCCGAGCTTGCTCTGGTCTCCGTGGCTGGAACTAGGTGCAGCAATAATCAAGTACCAGTCTTCAGACTCAGTACCAATCCTGAACCTTTCAGTAAATTCTCTCAGCTAGCAAGCTGTATCAAACCAAGTTACTGCAGATTATCTCTCAAAACACCTTCCTTACAGTTTTCCCCTTTTACCCAATGACTTCCTTGAAGAGCATTCCTCCTGAATGATTCTTCTCCTGGAAAATATCTTAGCCCCCAGCTCTATTCATTGGGTACTTTTAAAAGATTGCCTAGGTCTTTTTTGGGTTAGTTGTCATTTATTGAGCCACCTGCTCTGATCCCACTTTCTTGGGGGATCATGACCCCAAATGTAGGGAAGTTTCCACCTGCAACACAGAAAGTGTTTGAGGATGCTGCCACTTGTCTTTTTCCCTCCACCTAGTTCCTTCCACCAGTTTGACCAGTAACACTCTTATTAACAGCTCTCCCATGCTGTTGTCTCCACTTTTTATTTATTAATAATAAAATATTCAGAATTACATTCCACTTCTTTTGAATTTGCTGAGTCATCAGTTCCTACTTAGCATTAAATTTAACATAATGTCTTAGGAAATCAAGTTAACACAATTAACATTATTTTACAAAATTGGGGTATGTGACATAAACACCCCCTTAAAATGTAACATCGTCCTCGATGTTACTTATTCTTCATCCTCTGCAGTCTCCTGGAATAGATTCGGGTATGCCTCCCGCATCTTACTTTCCAGTTCCCAGGTAGCCTCTTCAGGACTAAGGTGCCTCCATTGCACCTTCACCTGTCTAATGGTGCGGTTCTGCAGATTAATTTTCCTCCTCTTGAGGATACAGTCTGGTTCCACCAGAATTTCTCCTTCTGGTTCCTCCTATACAACATTCCAATCAACCACATGAGTAGCATCATGAACATACTTTTTCAAAATAGAGATATGAAAAACATTATGTACTTTCAAGTTAGGTGGTAATGCTAGCTGGTATGCAACTTGACCAATCCTAGATAAAATTTTGAATGGACCATAGTAACGTGGTGCTAACTTTGCACAACTCCCCAGTATTAGAGAGATTTTCTTTGGTCTTACCTTTATAAACACGTGCTCACCTACCTGGAACTCCTTGGGAGTTATTTTTAAATCTACTTGGCTCTTTTGCCGATCCTGTGCCACCTTCAAATTTTCCTGCACTTGCTTCACAATCTCTTCCATTTCTTTCAACAATTCTGGTCCTAACACTAATCTATCTACTGGATTATTCCAAGAGACATGAGTCTTGCATTTACGTCCATACAAAATTTCAAATGGACTAAAATTAGCTGATGACTGATAGTTATTATTGTATGCAAATTCTGCTAGATGCAAGTAGTCTTCCCACTTACCTGGCTGATCTTTAACATACATACTTAATAAATCCTCTAGCACCTGATTCACTCTTTCAGTCTATCCATCTGTTTGAGGATGGAAGGAGGTACTGAAATTCAATGTTGTATTTAATCCCTTAAACAAGGACTTCCAAAAATTTCCTGTGAATTTAGGATCCCTGTTTGAAATTATAACTTTCGGTACTCCATGTAACCGAAAAATCTGCTTTAAGAATATATCAGCTATATTAGCATCCTTGTAAGTAGTTTTGACAGGAATGAAATGTGATGCTTTGCTTAACTTGTCAACCACCACCATAATAGAGTCATTTTGATTCTGATTTCTGGGCAGTCCAGTAATAAAATCTAAGTTAATCACTTCCCATTTCCAGCTAGGAATAGGTAAAGGTTGTAGCAAACCAACTGGATGTTGGTGTTCGGTTTTAACTTGTTGATAGTCCAAACATCTAGCAATGTATTCCGCTACCTCATATTTCATATTAGGCCAAAAATATTCTTTTCTTAGCATGGTTACAGTCTTTTGGTAACCTGGATGTCTTGAGTAAGGTGTTTTATGGACTTCGTCCAGAATTAACAACTTAACCTTAGGCACATTAGGCACATACAGTTTATGTTTAAATAATAAAAATCCATTTTCGTTTAAACTATAACCTTTTATTAAGATTTCTGTAGGTTTTTCATTAGCTGTAATTTGCAATTTCTGATAATTTTCATCTTGTTTTACCCCTTCGGTAATAACCGGTAATTCCCATGAACGACCTAACATCCGTTACATCTTTTGGAACCAGCCAATCTTCGATTGCCCGTATCTTTTCAGGATCAACTGAAATCCCTTCCTTAGTCACTACGTGACCTAAGTACTGGATTTCATCCGTAAAGAAGTCACACTTGCTAAACTTCGTGAAGAGTTGTTGTTCTCGCAACTCTTGTAAAACTATCTTTAGGTGTTCTTTATGTTTTTCTTCCGTTTTAGAGTAAATTAATATGTCGTCGATAAACACGACAACAAATTTATCTAAGTATTTATGCATTATATTATTCATTAAGCACATAAAGACAGTTGGGGCGTTGGTAAGCCCAAATGGAATTACGACAAAATTGTAGTGTCCATACCTTATTCTAAAGGCTATCTTGAAGATATCCTCATCCTTAATTCTTACCTGATGATATCCTGACCTCAAGTCTATCTTTGAGAACACCGTGGCTCCTTGTAGTTGATCAAACAGATCATCTATGTGGGGCAACGAATATCTATTTTTAATAGTCATCTTGTTTAGCTGACGGTAGTCTATGCATAGTCGCATAGTTCCATCTTTATTTTTAACAAAGATGACCGGTGCTCCCCAAGGAGACACACTAGGTCGAATGTACCTCTTATCTATTAACTCTTTTAGTTGTGATTTAAACTCATTAAGTTCTAAAATGTTCATTCTATACGGAGCTTTCAAGCTAGGTACCACACACGGTACCAGCTCAATAGTGAAATCCAATTCCCTCCTTGGAGGTAATCCTGGAATTTATTCTGGGAATACGTCAGTATATTCTTTTAAAAAAGGAATATCTTCTATTTTTAACTTATCTGTTTTAGATTTACTTGCCTCATCTGTAATAGTTATAGCATAGGCTTTACATCCTTTTCTAACAACTCTTTTAAGTTGTAAAGCAGAAATCTGTCTGATTATAGTCTTTCTAGGAATACCCTTAACCTTTATTGGTTGTTCATCACTATTTAAACACGTGAAAGTTTTATCATAACAATTTAAACCTACCTTATGTTGTTCTAACCAATCCATGCCAATCAGTAAATCATATGAGCCAAGTGGAAAAACATTAAGCTTAACTATAGTTTTAAATTCATCCATAAGTAAAGCACATTCTTTCACAAAACATGTTAATTTTCTTTTTGCCCCAGTGGCTAATTGAACTAACCAAGAATTATCAAACTTATCGACAAAAAACTTACATTTTTCCACTATCTGAGGTGCAATGTAACTAAGACTAGCTCCTGGATCGATTAAAATGGTTACAGGGGTTTGATTAATCATACCTTCCACCTCCACCATAGAAGTCTGATAGTCAACTTGGCGGTTCTCCAAAGCTGCATTTATTCTGGGCATAGTCCTTGCTAGTTCTCGAACGGTCATTTCCTCCTGCACAGTATGGATATTGCTGACTGACTTTCTCCGATTAGGGCAGACCAAGGCATAGTGCAGGCCATTACATTCCCAACACTCATCAGGCTCCTTACGTTCAAAACTCTTGGTAAAATTTCCATGGTTATTTGCAGCTTCCTTGCCCTTAAAATTATTCGAATTATTGGAAGCACCATTTCTATTTCCCTGGAAATTATTATTGTTAGAATAATTTTTATTCTTATTATTCTTGAAATTCCTCTGGGGTACAAATTCCTTCTTCCTAAACTCAGGCTGATTGTTGTTTTTCTTAGCCTTCTAGTTGGCTAAGCCTTCTTTATTCTTGTTTTGCTCAAAACAGAAATTAGCCTTCCTCATGGCCTCCTCCAGAGTCTTCGGGTTATCATACTCAATTCTGTCCTTAATGTGATATGGTAGACAGTTGAGAAATCGTTGTACTTTAGGTTTCTCATCTACTAGGTAAGGTACATACCTCAGCAAGCTTAAGAATTTACTGTTCAAATCCTTCATAGTCATTGAACCTAACTTCAATTCGTAAAATTCTTTAGCTCTTTCTTCATAATATTGTTCGGACAAAAATTTCTTCTTGAAGTACCTTTCAAAAGTACTCCAATTAACTTCTTTTTCCCTGATACCCTTGACTCTCTTCAGATCTTGCCACCATATATCCGTTTTTTTGGAGAGATTATATATTGCCATCCTTGCCTTTAGCTGATTAGAATAATTGTATATATGAAAATACTTCCTCATCCCGGATAACCAGGACTCTGCCTCTTCCCCTTTTTCGGTCTCTCCATTGAAAGTTGGGGGCTTTATCTTTTTAAACTCCCCTAAAATTTCCTCATATGATCTGTATTTCTTCTTTCTGTCGTACAACTCAACCTCACTACTGTCACTAGTAGTATGGTAACTTTGTCGTTAACTGAACCCTTCAGATGATGAACTGCTTTCAGTTTTCACCAGCTTCATCTTTTTAGACCTTCTTTGATGACTAACATCCTCAGATTCTGATCTTCTGCTCCTTCCCTCAGCTTGGAATTTTTCTAGTAAAATTTGGTTCAACTCTTCCTAAGCCTTCAAAATCCTCTCATTCTCCTTTTTGACTGATTCCATTTCAGTATTCAAATATTTTACAGTCTGCAACAGCTCTGAAGAGTTGGCAGTATCCTCCTCTAACATAGGTTCTCTGGGCAATTGTCTTGTCTCTGTGTTTGGAGACTCCTCCTGAGCATACTCTCCCAGCTTCTCCATACCTGTCTGTTAAAATTTAGAAAATAAATTTCCTGTTCTTTACATAAAACAGAATATATGTTAGTATATTATTTTACTTTACTGTTCTATGGAAGCTAATTGGGCTGCATCAAGGCCTAGTGTTTGAACCTTGTGCTCTGATACCACATGTCAAAACCCCAAATTTTCAAAAAAATTTAAAATTTTTAAATGCATATAATTTTCATAATTTCAGTAAACTAATTATTAAATTAGTTATATGTTACCAATTCATTATTTTAATTATCTATTGGTTATGTTTAAAGATAGAACAGTTCTTTTCAGTTTACTGACTTGTTTTCTCTTTACGACCACAAGGTGGGACTGTCATGCAAAACTGGGCTTACTTAGCTTTCGAGCTAATGCAAAAAGTTTTCCTATTCTTACAGACTACAGGTAAGAAGTTCGAGTGCTACTTGTCGAAATTATAAAGTATTTAAATACAAGTTTGTCGCAAAAATAAAAGTTAAGTAAGAAAATAAATGCTAAACAATTTCCAACACTTATTGAGGTAAATTCATTAACTGTCCTTCTTTATAGTAGAAGTATATTTATGGTTCTTAATGATTACTGAACTATCCGATATCTATCATAGTCGTCAAGTGTCAAAATGCCTTAACTAAATTCCTTACAAGTAGAGTAAGAGATGGCAGAGTTATAGAATCAATAGTTTACTTTCAAATGTGCACAAATACATTTACATCATAATGTATATTAATAAGGGGTTTATGTATTACTGTTTCCATTTTCAACTTTTGAAGTTTAAGGGGGTTTACATCTTTATTTCAAGCTGCTCTTTGAGAAAGATATACTCATGTTGATGCACAGAGTTTTATTTACACATCAACTGTTCCAAAGCATAACTAAAGCTTATCTTTAGTAAGATAGATAACCTACTGTAAACAGGTTTTATCCCATCCCTTCATATATATAAAAGGGGCCTGTCCTTAATGGACTACTATCCTTAAAAGAATGCATAAAATAATAGTTTTATGGCCTAACATTTATGTTGGTGAATCTTTTGTTAAAGGGATTAGTGGCTTAACCCTTGTATATTACAATTTCTTGGTTAAGAACATTTATTCCAGGCAATGCATTCATCAAAATAATTGTTATTATTTTCTTTTGTATTTATTTACCAAACTTTTATTACTTAGATAAATACAACAAGACCAATGGGGTTAACATTATTAATAAGATATTTGCCATAGTTGATTATACAAACCTTCTTAATATCAACCATTAGTATATTTTTATAATAAAAATATAGATGTTGGTTGAATACTTGTGTAAGCATTATTCTTACTTAAACATATGTGTTATTATTTTATTCTACAACAATGTTACAAAACTTATTTTTATCAAGGTTGTAACTGTTTGATGAAAGAATAATTGTACACCTAGATGGAGAGGTCATGAAAAAGACCATGTCATAACAAGTTTATGGTTATTAACCCTTAAAATCTTATAAACCTTTACTTCATACATTCCAAGCTTGTATAAAATGTTAGGTCATGAACTTATTACTCTCGATAGAGTATAACCTTTTGATTAATTGATTATTAAGTAAGAGATAACATGTTATGAAGTGCTAGGTCGTAGTGTTAACTACACCCACGATGAACATAAGGTTACAACTCGATTTGCATTGCATAAACGATGGTATACCATAATGTATTTTGACGAGTTGCTAAAAAATTTACGACAATGGTAAGATCTAAGGCATAGTTTAAATTTTAACGAATTTCTTTGATATCATGCTCCATATGATAGCTTGACTTCGGCTGAGGACCATAGTAGAACCTTTGAAGACAGCCAAATGATTGATAATGTCGTTTCCTCATGATTGTTCATCGATAACTATGGGAAAATACCCACCGTGTGCAAATAATTTGCATGGAGACGTGGCTTAATTTTGGCCAAGCGTCATAAGGTTAAAAGGGCCATCTCTAACCCTAACCCATCATTCTCTCCATCGCCTTTTGCTCCTGTCGTTCTGTTGCGAAGCTTCTGTCTGCTCTGTTACCTGTGTATTGCTGCTACTATCTTCCTACATGTTCCACCCTCGTTAGCTTGCTCCTTTCTAGAAAAACCTTAGTATGTGAGCGTCCTTTCTTCTGCGGCTCGCTAGTGAGCGTTGTGACTTTTCCTTTCAAGATTCTGGTTTGGAATTGTGACAGCACTAGCGTTTTCTTGCACTCAGTCACTATGGCTGTTAACTCTGTTAGTAAACTTCTTCCTACCTTTTTGCAGCGATGAAGGGTCTCCTTGTCCTCACACTGGTGGTTGTGTTACTGTCCGCAGGTGATCGTGCTTCAATCAAGTTTTAGGTAAGATGCTGTTAATCCTTACAATAATTCGTAGTTTGGTTTCTTTATACATAAGTGTTCATCTCGTATGCAAGGTGTTAATATTATTTTTATTCTTATTACAGGTGTCGACTCGACGTTTTGGAAAACACAGAGTAAGATTGGAATGGTGGCTAGCTTACGGTAAGCCCTGGACTTTTCATGGCCGTTCTACCTTTTCCAAACCCTCATGGGATATTATGGGTTGGTCGTCGCGGCCTGAATAACCCTTATGGGTTTTGGTTATTCTGGTTATTTTCTTCGCTGATTTTAATGGTTGTTAAAACCCTTGCTTAATGCAGGGTTCTCCGGATTCGGCCGTGAGTGTACAGTTTGTCTTGTTTTATAATACTGTGTTTATATATAAAGAACAGGCTGTAAAAGCCTCACTCTGTGGATTTTCATTACGGCCGTGAGTAAAATACTGAACTGGACTCTACAGTTGTTAACTCTTGTTGTATATTTTGTATTAGTAGGGTTTTTACCATAATTTGACAGTATAAGAAAAGATTTACAGCTTCTTTTAAATTTATCGTTAAATTTATATTGCTCTTCTGTAAATTTTGGGGATTTTTTAGTTATGTCTTTTAATAATTGTTAAGCTCGATAAGTCGATCATTCTGTCACTCTGTTAATTACTTCCTGTACAATAGTGTACTTAATTTTTACCCATAATATTTTTTTAAGTTCATTATTAGGGTTTCCTGTACATTGGTTATATATTGACCTACTTAAGGAAAAAGTAAATGTTGTTATATACTTGTTACCCTGCAGAATGTAGTGGCTTTAGATTTTTAATGAAATTATTATATATCTGTTAGTTAATCTTTGAGAGCAGAATTTATATTATATATCAGATTTACAATAATGAGTTAAGAACATTACTGTAATTACATAATAATACTATTCATATAAAGTATATAATAGGATAATATATTATTATTTATTATAATAAAGTTGTTATCCAACCTGCGAGTACTATTGCTCCTAAGGTTATTTAAACTTAGTTTCTTTTATAAGTGCATAGAGAGATAATATTTTGTTCTTTGTTTAATTATAATAATAGAATAAAATAGTTTGTTGTTAATGTGTTCTTATAATTACTGTACTAAATAGCTTATAGTAATACTCTCTGTATTCTATATTGTCTTGTTTTTATTACAAATTAATATTTATAAAATAAATGTAAAAGAACTAACTATGTTCTACACTGTTAATATTGTAAAAAGTATAAGTTAGTAGTTGTATGTTTTTGTTTTAAGCTTAGCTAGACAAAACAGAAATGAATGAATAACATATATTACTTTCCAGAAGTAAATTCTGCTAATAACTAAATTACCTATAGAAGTAAATTGAGATTTTAACTATTCTTTCCTTCAATTTAATTATTACACATGCAGTAGTTAAAACTGGAAAGAAGTAGACTGTAAAGCATCTTTATTTAACTTAATCCCACTTTAGTTAACTATTATACTCTTCTTTTGAATTCAAATAAGCAATGATATTACTGAAAGTAACTACTGTATCCCAACTGTTTCATCTACTCATTGATGCTACTGTCAGTAAATAATATAGCTTCTTTCTCTATTTCTAAAAGCTTGACAGTTTCAGTACATGTTATATATACTCCTAAAACAAAAGATATTTCCTCTGATGACAACACAAAGAAAATACTCTATAATTCCATTAACATTCTATTCTGCATTTTTCATCGTACTATCTTTATTTCTAATTTCACCCCTGTGCTGGAGTACGGTCTGGTCACTCCAGATGAGGAAAAACACAGGAGGGGTTTTTGTTTTTCATCAAAATATTCTATTACTAAACAAACTAAAAACAACTTCATTACTAAATCATCTAAATCTTTACATCATAAGCTACAAACATAACATTCAATCATACACAGTTATTAAAACAAAGACTGTTAGATGGCAGAACCTGTTCTTGAGCTTGGATGACAACAACAATGGGAGGCCGTTCCTCCCTACCAACTCCTGGAGAGTGCTCAAACAACGACTCCTCAGGACCCCCGAGCTTGCTCTGGTCTCCGTGGCTGGAACTAGGTGCAGCAATAATCAAGTACCAGTCTTCAGACTCAGTACCAATCTTGAACCTTTCAGTAAATTCTCTCAGCTAGCAAGCTGTATCAAACCAAGTTACTGCAGATTATCTCTCAAAACACCTTCCTTACAGTTTTCCCTTTTTCCCCAATGACTTCTTTGAAGAGAATTCCTCCTGAATGATTCTTCTCCTGGAAAATATCTGAGCCCCCAGCTCTATTCATTGGGTACTTTTAAAAGATTTCCTAGGTCTTTTTTGGGTTAGTTTTCATTTATTGAGCCACCTGCTCTAATCCCACTTTCTTGGGGGATCATGACCCCAAATGTAGGTAAGTTGCCACCTACAACATAGGAAGTGTTTGAGGATGCTTCCACTTGTCTTTTTCCCTCCACCTAGTTCCTTCCACCAGTTTGACCAGTAACACTCTTATTAACAACTCTCCCATGCTGTTGTCTCCACTTTTTATTTATTAATAATAAAATATTCAGAATTACATTCCACTTCTTTTTACTTTGCTGAGTCATCAATTCCTACTTAGCATTAAATTTAACATAATGTCTTAGGAAATCAAATTAAAACAATTAACATTATTTTACAAAATTGGGGTATGTGACAGTCATATTCTGATCTCTGTTCTTCCCTTCAAATAGCTTGGTCAAGAAATCAAACATCTTCGATGTCTTTAAGGAAGACACTTATAGTACAAGTTGATTTGTGACTGAATCAGCAATGATCTTCTTGGCCTTGACCAAGTTCTTCTTGTGTAAGGCTTCTAGCGTCATCTCCCTCTGGAATTGGAACCTCTATACTCATGTAGGTGTCCAATCCATTTTCTTCAGAGAGATCAAATACTTTCAAGCTTGGAAGTTGTCAACTTCCCCAAGCTTGTAATCAAGGTGATGTGATAGATCAATTTGAAATGAGAACCTCAAATGAAAATAGCGAAAGATTAGATCTTACCATTTTGAGGTGTCTGTCCTGGTTCCAAGGCTGGCTGATCTAGGGTTTGTCACAGAAACCCTAATTTTCAAAACTTGGAATATTTTAGATCTGATTGTATATAAATATATATCTCTTCAAATGGAGCTTTCCAATGTACTCCTTTTCTGAAAACAGTGGAGGGAAGCTCCAAGAACAGGAAGCGCTAGTTTTCCACTTTCTTCTGCAGAAATTCTTGTTACTGTTTCTGTAGTATATCCAAAATTATTGCTCCTATATATATATATAAATTGTCACTGAGGTAGCCTCGCATGTACCTATTCCAACACCATAGGTTTCATCATAATTGGTTTCACCAATTGGGATTTATGATCCTTTTACCAAGGTAACCTGTTACAGGACTGTTTAGAACAACAAAGTTGTATGGACTTCCACGTGTCACTGTTTCATCTTCTGGGTCTGAAATTTGGACCATAGAAATTCCAGTCCATGCCCTTTCTGGAACAGCTTTAGGAATTCAATTTGGAACTTGGTACCCCAAGCTATAGCAATTATCCCCAGTTGTCCTGTTTAGGGATGAATTCTGGAAGAGGTTGGAATCCTAAATTGGAGGGATCATATCTCCCAGAATATAGAGAATATAAGGTTGAATGTTGGACACAGTGTTCATCCGTATTTTATCTTTGGTCCCTGGAATTTTCAGCTCCTAATCCTTCTCCAATCTTAGGATATAGCGAATGTACCAAAACTTAGCAGTTTTAGTATTTAGGGTTTTTCTAACTCGGGGTCAAACTAGGGTTTGACTTTTCTGGAGTTTTACCCAACCAAATTTCTTGATCTAGGTCTCTAAACTTTGATTTTGATGAGGAGAACAATCCTATGCTGGGCTCACTCAAAAATTCCTCTTCTGTAGAAAGCCCTAATTTCCACATTGAAAACTGAAAATGCTCGGAATTGAATTCTGCTTCGACAGAAATATGCGCCCTTCAATGGAGAGTCAGCCTAGCATACTTTTGCTGATGGATTGTGGAGAGAGACCCAAAAATTAAGAATCCCTATATTTTTCTACCGCACGATGTATTCTTCTCAATTTAGCTCTGATACCATGTTATTTTTTCAACATATAAGCTACCATTATGATCTTAGGATCTTTAACTGAGAGAATAACATGCACAGCAATAAAACACAAGCACAACACAAGAGACAAGAGACACAAAGAATTTTCCTCGGGGAAACCATAAAGGAGAAAACCCCGCAACTTCCTCAGAGATAGAATCAGCACCAAAGGTAAAACCTAAAAACATAAAGATGATCTCCCGACAGTAGCAGTCTCTCTCTCTCACACTAAGAGAGCTTCTTCTCTCTCACTCATGCGCCCCAATGAGTGAGTGTGTGTGTGATAAATAGAGAGGCTTACTCTCTATTTATATTCTTTCGTTCACTTGAAGCGCACTCCAACATGTTGGCCTCACTTAACAATTACTTACTAGAGCCGACATCTCTAGGAGTGTCTAATAACCCTAGTGCCCCACAACTTGTGGGGACTTTGCCCTCTGCTCAACAAGGAGGGTTAACCTTGACTTAGATGGCGGGGACTATTGCCCCGACTTATAATGACTCACCTAGGGTCGAATTCACTAGGATATTCTAATAACCCTAGGGCCCCATAACTGTGGGGACTTTAACCCTTGACCAATAGGATGGTTTCCCACAATGACTTGACATGACTTTTACATTATAGAAACTTCCTGATCAAAACATCGGGGCATGAAATGACTCAATTACATTACAGACACATTCAAGAATAAACATTGGGGTACAATACATAAGAAATACAAGTGAATACATTTCGAAGTTACAATTACATCAACAGAAGGAAACCCGATGGTTGTAAGAGGCATTCCAAAGGCGATTCCTATTACGCATGTTTCATCAATGCAGTTGAAGAAGTATTGTAGGATTTTTTGTCAATTGTATGCAGCCCATGTTTTGGAGGCAATGAAAAATAAAACTCCTAAGTTGGAGGACTATCCAATATTGCAAGAATTCAAGGATGTTTTTCCTAACGAGATTCTAGGACTTCCTCCAAAGAGATACATTGATTTTATGATTGACCTTTTCCCAGGATCGACACCAATGTCCAAGACACCCTACAGGATGAGCACACCAACATTTCTAGAACTGAAAATACAGTTACAAGAGTTGTTGGAAAATAAATATATCATGCCGAGTGTTTCCCTGTGGGGAGCACCAGTTATATTTGCGAAAAATAAATATGGGACACTCAAGTTATGTATTGACTACAAGCAGTTGAACAAAGTTACTGTGAAGAATCAGTACCCATTACCTCGAATTGATGACCTTTTTGATCAAATGAGAGGAGCAAAAGAATTTTTCAGAGATTGAATTGAGGTCTGGTTACCATCAGGTAAGAATCAGAGAGGAATATATTCATAAGACAACCTTTAGAACAAGGTATTGGAACTATGAGTTTGTGGTGGTACCATTTGGTCTCACAAATGCACCAACTACATTCATGTGTCTCATGAATAGTGTTTTTAGCAAGTATCCAGACAAGTTTGTTCTTGTCTTCCTAGATGAAATTATTATTTATTCTAAGAATGAAGAAGAGGATGAAGAACATTTGAGAATGGCATTGAAATTGCTAATGGAGCATAAGCTGTATGAAAAGTTGAGCAAATGTGACTTTTATAAAGATAAAATCCATTATTTGGGCCACATTATCTCAGACGAAGGAATATTTGTGGACCCTGATAGGATTGAGGCCATTATGAATTGGCCAACTCCAAGAAATGTGACAGATGTGAGATCCTTTATGGGACTTGTAAGGTACTACATGAGATTCATGAGATTCATTGAAGGATTCTCCAAGGTCACACATTCAATCACTTCTTTGCAAAAGAAAGGGATAAAGTTTGAATGGGCATCAAGATGTGAGGAAAGCTTTCAACGGTTGAAGAATATTCTTATGAGTGCACCAATTTTGAAAACTGCAGACCTAGAAAAAGAATTTGTGGTGTGTACTAATGTATGCAATCAAGGACTTGGAGGATTTCTTATGCAAGACAACCATGTGGTATGCTATGAGTCAAGAAAGTTGAAGAAGCATGAGAAGAAATATACTACTCATGATTTAGAACTTGCATCCATAGTACATGCTCTAAATATGTGGAGGAATTACTTAATGGGAAGGAAATTTGAGCTAAGAACATACCATTGTGGTCTAAAATACTTGTTTGATCAACCAACTTTAAATGTTAGGCAAGATATATGGTTGGAATTTTTGTGTGAATTTGATTTTGAAATCAAGCGCATAAAAGGAAAATAAAACAAGGTGGTTGATGCACTCAACACAAAAGTACATGAAATGCATGTGGCATCTCTTAGTACTTTCCAACCAAATTTGAGACATCAGATTATTATCCATATTGTCGAGGATGAAGTGTACGTGCAGATAAAGGACAAGTTGAAGCAGCAAAAACTTGAAAGGAAGCACGAAGGATATCAATTAGAAGGAAACAAACTTCTTACTTATAAGAATAGAATTTATATTCCAAATGTGGTAGACTTGAGGAGGATTGTTATGGATGAAATCCATCAAGCTCCATATTCTGGTCACCCATGATACCAGAAAACAATTGCTACATCCAAAAAGTAGTATTTTTAGCCGAGAATGAAAAAGGACATTGCTGAGTACATTTCTAAGTGTATGAAATGTCAGTAGGTGAAGGTTGAACATCAACACTCAGGAGGTTTATTGCAACCTTTTCCAATCATGGAATGGAAATGGGAATTCATTCCCATGGATTTTATTACAGGATTTCCAATGACTATGAGACAACATGATTCCATAATGTTTGTGGTGGACAAGTTAACAAAGGCATCACATTTTATACCGATTAGGTCCACATATAAATTCAAGTCCATTTCAAAGATTCTCATGACGAAAATTTTCAGATTGCATGGATTGCCTAAGGCAATAATTTTTGATAGGGATACCAAGTTTACTTCCAATTTTTGGAAGGGTATTTTTTCAAATTTGGGTACAAAGATGAACTTTAGCACCACCTACCACCCTCAAAACGATGGAAAAATAGAGAGAGTAAATCATGTGCTTGAATACATGCTTCGCATGTATGTAATGGAAAAACCATCCAAGTGGGAGGATTATCTACACTTGGTAGAGTTTGCATATAATAACGAGAAGTAAGCATCACTGAGAATGAGTCCATATGAGGCTTTGTATGGAAGAAGGTGTAGGACACCAGTGCCTTGGGATAACCCAGTGAATAGAATTGTGCTTGGTCCATAATTGTTTAAGGAAATGGAATAAGAGGTTGTAAAGATCAGGAAGAACTTGAAAACATCCCAAGATAGACAGAAGAGCTATGTAGATAAGCATAGAGTGCATATGGAGTTCAGTGTTGGGGATCATGTTTATCTTAGAGTGAGTCCAAGGAAGAGTTCCTTGAAGCTTGGGAGTTGTGCCAAGCTATCACCTAGATATTGTGGTCTATTTGAAGTGATTGAAAGAATAGGGCCAGTTGCATATAGAATTACATTGCCTACTAGCACTAGAGCTCATAATGTTTTTCATGTCTATTTGATTAATAAATATGTACATGATCCTAACCATGTGATTAATTAGGATGTGATTTAGGTGGAACCCAAGGGAGATTTCCAAACCGATTCATTGCGCATCCTAGACAAGAAGGTGGCAATGCTTTGAAACCGAGCTGTTGGATAGGTAAAGGTGCAATTGAAAAAATACGGTCTCGATGAAGTTACATGGGATATGGAGGATGCCATGAGAGTGGCACATCCATTTTTGTTCAATTTTGAAGTGTAACACTCCAAAAATTCATAAATATTTAAAAAAAATTCCTTGCGACAATTAACGTTAAAACATCGCCTAAAGAGATAAATTTAACTTCTAACATTTAACATTCTAGAATATATGAAACTAATAGTTAAAAATCATTTACTAATATTTAACACATTCATTACTAATAGCATATAGAAGAAAGATATTGAAAGGTCGGTCAATAAAGTCACAGGAGTCAGAGATGGATTGTAATGAATTTAACTGTTAAAATTTCTAGTAAGTGATTTAGTTCTAAAAGTTATTTTCTTGTTTACTTGAAGGGTGTTTTGGTTTCTTCCCGAGGCTTACTTAGCTTTCTCAAGCGAATGTATATTGAAATTCTTTCACAGGTTTCTACAAGTAAATTCCGCTTCCAGGTTACGAGGATAAAGAAATAATTAAGTTCGAAGGTTTAGATTAGAGACGAAAGCATCTTAAATTTTACTTGCAGTCTATACTATCGCATGTGGTAACTTCCCATTTTCAGAATCAATACCATTTATTTATTTTACATCATAGTGTACTTTTTAGACTGCTTATCTAATTTTTCTTTTGAAAGTTTTTGTAATCCTAAAAACTTTCTATATATGTTATTACCTTGAGAGTTATTCATGCTAAGTTCTAGAACATCCTAGGCTCTAAAATTATCATCAATGTTTAGCAGTTAAGTGCTTACTATACCTAAACAATCCTAGTATAAGCATAAAATTATATTTGATATATAATATTTATGTAATATGATGATCCTATGAGTTTATAAGCAAAACATATATATAAGTCTTAACTTATAATATAGATTCAAATATTTTTATTACACTATACTATGTTTACTTATTGAAAGAATTGAAATGCTATAATTGTTAACCCTAGAACAAATTTATGAACGATTACCACCATATCAAAACCTTTATAACCAAGTATTACTTTGTTAAATATTTAAATTATATAATGGTATTAACGCACATTTGATTTGTAGAAATAACACATCGTTTACACTATAGTTGAACCCAAAAGATCTTTCAGTTATTGGAGTCCACGTGTTAACGTATCGAGGAGAGAGAGATTTATGGTAAATACAAGAGCCAAATAGTGTAAAAGTAGTAATACTTCTTCCTTCTACAGTAAATAACTTAGTAAATCAGCTGCACTAGTTCAGTAAAACAACTTTCACACTCAAACACTTCTGTCTTTCCCCTCCATTAAATATCTTGTACATAAATTTCACAAGTCAAGATTAAACAGCCACCTGCTGAATTCGATGGGTAATTATAAGCATGCCTAGGTCTTTTTGTCAGTTTTTCATTTAATGAGCCACCTTCTCTTGTTCCACTTTCTTGGGGAACATGACCACGAAAATAGGGAATTTGCCTCCTGCAACATCTAGAAGTGGTAGCGGGGTATTTCTTATTTTTGGGGTAGCGGGGTCCATCAAAAGTATGTCGAGTGGGTACTCGTTGGATGCGGAATTTAATTCCACATCCAACGAGCTCTCCCGATCAAAATTTGAGTAAAAACATAGGGAGATATATCAAAAATACAAACAAAAAAGTAGTTTTTTTCTTTTCTTCCTCCAAAATTAATAAATATTATTTTATTATTTTAACTATTATTTTATTAGTTCATTTTAGGAGGCCCATTTTGAGTTGAAATTTCCTCTAATTTATTGTCTCATATTTTATTTAATAATTAATAAAATATTCAGCATAATTAATTACAATCATCCTTGACCCCACTTGGTCAATAACCACAAACTTTACAATAAAAATAAAATATAATGTCTTCTTAACATAAAATGTTTTTGCAATTTGGGGTATGTGACATACACCCCCCCTTAAGTATAAGATCGTCCTCAATGTTATTTTATTCATCATCCTCAAAGCTGCCTTGGAACAGAATTGGATATGCTGCCCTCATATGACTCTCCAATTCCTAGGTTGCTTCTTTTGGACTAAGGTGCTTCCATTGCACCTTCACCTTCCCAATGGTGAAATTCCTAAGCAAGATCTTCCTCTTGTCAATGATACAATCCGATTCCACCAGAATATCTCCTTTGGGTTCCACCTGCACATCATTCCAATTTATAACATGAGTAGCATCATGTACATATCTTTTTAACACAGAGATATGAAAAACATTATGAAATTTAAGATTTGGTGGTAAAGCCAGTTTGTATGCCACTTGTCCAATTCTGTACAATATTTCGAAAGGCCCACAATACCTGGGTGCCAACTTAGCACAACTTCCTAAATTTAAAGAACTCTTTTTGGTTTTACCTTTATGAAAACATGTTCTCCCACCTGGAACTCTTTCTGAGTTCATTTAAGATCTACTTAACTCTTATGTCTATCTTATGCAACCTTCAAATTACCTTGTACCTGCTTCACAATTAACTCCATCTCCTTTAATAGCTCAGGTCCTAGTACTAACCTATCCACTAGGTTACTCCATGAGATGGGAGTATTCCATTTTCTGCCATACAAAATTTCAAATGGGCTGTATTTTGCTGAAGGTTGGTAGTGGTTGTTATATGCAAACTCAACCAACTATAAGTAGTCCTCTCACTTACTTGGCTGTTCTCTAACATACATCCTTAGCATATCTTTGAATATTTGTTTTACCCTTTCAGTTTTTTCATCTTTCTATGGATGAAAAGATGTACTGAAATTTAAAGTAGTATTCAAACCTTTAAATAGAGATTTCCAGAAATTTCACGTAAACTTAGGGTCTTTGTCAGAAATTATAACTTTCGGTATCCCATGTAAACGAAATATTTGTTTCATAAATATTTTAGCAATATTAACAGCCTTATGAGTGGTCTTTACTGCTATAAAATGGCCTGCTTTACTGAGTTTGTCAACGAATACCATTATCGAATCATTCTGATTCTGATTTCTATGCAAACCTGTAATAAAATCAAGACTAATTATTTCCCATTTCCAGCCAGGGATTGGTAACGGTTGTAATAAAATGGCTAGATGGTGATGTTCAATCTTAACCTGTTGACATTCAAAACACCTAGCAATATATTCTGCCAAATCATTCTTCATATTCAGCCAAAAATAATCCTTCCGCAACATGGTTATTGTGTTTTAATAGCCAGGGTATCCAGAGTAGGGAGTCTTATGTATTTAATTTAAAATCAACAGCTTAATTTTAGGTACATTAGGTATATACAACATGTTTTTATAAATTATTAACCCTTTTTCATTTAGACTGTAACATGTACGTAAACTTTTAGTTACATTTTTTGCTACTTTAGCTTGTAATTTCTGATAATTTTCATCCGATTTTACTCCTTCTTCAAGCTGATCTTCTAAATTTGTTTTATAAGTACTGATTGCTGCCACATGATTCAATCTTGCATTCCTACTCAAAGCATCAGCTACTTTATTTTCTTTTCCCTTGATATGTTGGATCTCAAAATCATACTCGCTAAGGAAAGCTAGCCACCTAGCTTGCCTTACGTTTAAATTTGGTTGATCCAATAGATACTTTAAACCCTTATTATTCATCATTAACATAAATTTTATTTCAGTCAAGTGATGGCGCCACATCTTTGAAGCATGTATGACGACAGCTAACTCTAAATCCTAAGTAGCATAATTTTTCTCATGAATTTTAAGTTTCCTAGACTCATATGCTATTACGTTTCCTTCTTGAGTTAAGACCCCACCAATGCCATAGTTACGTGCATCAGTGCATACAACAAAGTCTTTGTTGGGATCAACAATTCTTAAAATTGATGCAATAGTTATTAATTATTTTAATTTTTTAAAGCTTTCTTCACATTTTTTATTCCATTCAAACTTCTTCCCTTTCTTCTGTAAAGAAGTTATGGGATTTGTGATCCTTGAGAATCCCTCAATGAATCTTCGATAGTAACCGATGATCCCCATGAATGACCGCACGTCAGTCACATCCTTTGGGACCAGCCATTTTTCAATTTCTTTTATCTTATCTCGATCAACCGATATCCCATCTTTAATTATTACGTGACCCAAGTATTGTATTTTATCTTTAAAGAAGTCACACTTACTGAACTTAGCATAAAGCTGATGTTCCCTTAACACTTGTAAAACAATTTTTAAGTGTTCCTCGTGCTCGTCTTTAGTCTTAGAATAAATTAAAATATCATCAATAAATACCACTACAAATTTATTGAGATATTTATATAATAGATTATTCATTAAACACATGAAGTCAGCTGGGGAATTAGTGAGCACAAATGGCATGCCAACAAACTCATAGTGGCCATATCTGGTCCCAAAAGCTGTTGTAAAAATATCTTCATCTTTGATCAAGACTTGATGATAACCGGATCTTAAATCAATTTTTGAGAATATTCTTTCTCCACACAATTGATCAAACAGATAATCTATGTGGGGTAATGTGTATCTATTCTTAATAGTCATCTTATTAAGCTGACTGTAATCAGTGCATAACCGTAGAGTACCTTCCTTCTTTTTAATGAAAATGACTGGTGCTCCCCAAGGAGACACAATGGGTGTTATATACTTTTTATCAATCAAATCCTTTAATTGTGATTTTAATTTATTAAGCTCCAAGATATTCATCTAGTACGGATCCTTTGAGTTATGCATTGCACTAGGTACCAATTCAATGGTGAAATCTAGTTCACTTTTCGGAGGCAGTCCCAGAATTTCCTCCGGAAATACATCCGAGTACCCCATCAAGATTGGAATATTTTCTAATTTTAATTTATCTTCTTCATTAGTATGTTCTTCAGCAGTTACATTTACAGCAAAATCCTTACATCCTTTTCGAACAACCATCTTTAGTTGCAAGGCAGAAATTTATATGGTTGTTGTTTTCCTAGGAATTCATGTTACTGTTACTGTTTCTCCTTCATTATTTACACATGTAAAAGTTTTATCAAATTAGTTCAATACTAATATATGATGTTCTAACCAGTCCATTCCAATTAAAACATCATAAGAGCCTAACGGAAGTACATTTAGCTTCATAGAAGTTTCAAACCGATTCATAAATAAAGTACCGTCTTTCACAAAATTTATTACTTTTGTTTTTGCTCTTGTAGCTAGTTGAACCAACCATGACTTCGTAAATTTCTCTACTGGAAAATTACATTTCTCTACTAAAATGGGAGAAACATAACTCAGGCTAGCCCGTGGGTCAATTAAGATAGAAATGGGTTTTTGGTTCGACATACCTTCTACTTTCACCATGGAAGTTTGATAATCATCCTACCTATTTCCCAGTGTCGCATTGATCCTGTGCATCCCTCTTGCTAAGTCACCAACCCTCATTTCTTCCTGCACTGTATGAATGTTGTTGACATACTTCTCTATGTTTGGATAGACTGATGCATAGTGCGGTCCCTCGCATTCCCAACATTTTACTGGTTCTTTACGTTCATTATTTTTAACGTAATTGCTGTGATTATTTGCAAATTCTTCATTTCTAGGGCCATTAGGGTTTTATTGAGAGTTGTTTTTAATCACTTGAAATTTTTTATTAGGAACATTACGTGCATTATTATTCCCAAATTTCGATTAGGTGTGAAACCCTTCTTTTTATGTTCAAAATTATTTGACCTCTTGGCTTTCCAGTTTGGCATGTTTTCCCTTTTTTGGTTTTGCTTATAGTAGAAATTTGCTTTTCGCGTAGCTTCTTCAAGAGTTTTAGGGTTATCGTATTCAATTTTGTATTTAATGTGAAAAGGTAAACAACTCAGAAACCGCCGCACCTTGTGTTTCTCATCAATAATGTAACACACATAATGTAGTAAACTTAAAAATTTACTGTTTAATTCCTTCATATTCAAAGTTCCCAACTTCAGATCATAGAAATCTTTAACTCACTCTTCATACTACTGCTTCGACAGAAACTTCTTTTTAAAGTATTTTTTAAAGGTACTCCAGTTTATATTCTTTTCCTTTATGCCTTTTACTTGTTTTAAGTCCTGCCACCAAATGTCTTCTTTTCCAATTAAGTTATATATGCCCATTCTAGCTTTTAACTGATTGGAGTAATTATAATTTTGAAAATATTTTTTCATTCCAGACAGCCATGCTTTGGCTTCCTCTCCTTTCTTTGTTTCATCGTTGAAAGTTGGGGGCTTAATCTTTTTAAATTCTCCAGAAATATCCTCATAGTGCTTAAATTTCCTTTTTCTAGAATGATAATTATCCTCACTGCTGTCGCTAGAATATTGGCATTCCTTCCTGTGTAAATATCCATAAATTTCAGAGGATGAACTACTTTCAATTTTAGAATGTTTATACTTTTTACTTTTATGTTGGTAGGAAGTACTATCAGATCCTGTTTAACCTTTCCTTCACTCTGAAATTTTTCTAACAGTATTTGGTTCAACTCCTCTTGAGCTCTTAGAATTCTTTCATTCTCTTTTTTAACCGTTTCAATTTCAGTTTTTAATTCCTTAACGGTTTGTAGCAGTTCCGATGAATTATTAGTTATTTCTTCCTTAATATGCATTAGAGGAAATTTCAATTTAAAATGGGCCTTCCAAAAATAGTACAAATTACATGTCATCATGTATTAGCCAATCAAAATGCTTTAAAATTCAAAAAGGAAGCATCTCTTAAACAATTTTTTAATATATATTTGGGGATAGCTATCATTAGAAACACAACTTTTTTTGTTCGTATTTTCGACATATCTCCGTGTGTTTTTACTCAAATTTCGATCGAGAGAGCTCAAGAGAGATATGTCGAAAATACGAACAAAAAAGTAGTTTTTTCTTTTCTTCCTCCAAAATTAATAAATATTATTTTATTATTTTAACTATTATTTTATTAATTTTAATCGTTTTCGTTTAAGTTTTTAATTCTTTCATTTTATGGGGACCCTTCATCTGCATAATCTTCAAGTCCTTCCATACCTGCAATTCTAGTTCAGAAAAATTTCTTATTCAACAACATTTTAAAAATAATAAATAAGTACGCATGAATTTTATTCATTGTTTGTTTACATAAGTTGAACCGCTTCAGGCCTAGTGTTTGAACCTGTGCTCTGATACCATATGTAACACTCCAAAAATTCGTAAAATTTTAAAAAAAATTCGTTACGACAATTAATGTTAAAACATCGCCTAAAGAGATAAATTTAAGTGCTAATAGTTAACATTCTAGTATATCTGAAACTAGATACTACAAAAATCATTTACTAATATTTAACACATTCATTACTAATAGCATCTAGAGGAAAGATATTGAAAGGTCGGTCTATAAAGTTAAGGATTCAGAGATAGATTATAATGAATTTAACTGTTAAAATTTCTAATAAGTGATTTAGTTCTAAAAGTTATTTTCTTGTTTACATGAAGGGACTTTTGGTTTATGCCCGGGGCTTACTTAGCTTTCTCAAGCTAATGTAGATTGAAATGCTTTCACAGGTTTCTACAGGTAAATTCCACTTCTATGTTACGAGGATAAAGAAATAATTAAGTTCGAAGGTTTAAACAACATGTTTAAATTAGAGACGAAAGCATCTTAAATTTTACTTGCAGTCTATACTATAGCATGTGGTAACTTCCCATTTTCAAAATCAATACCATTTATTTCTTTTACATCATAGTGTACTTGTTAGGCTGCTTATCTGATTTTTCTTTTGAAATGTATTGTAATCCTAAAATTTTTCTATATATGTTATTACCTTGAGCGTTATTCATGCTAAGGTCTAGAACATCCTAGGATCTAAAATTATCATCAATGTTTAGTAGTTAAGTGCTTATTATACCTTAACAATCCTAGTCTAAGCATAAAATTATATTTGATATATAATAGTTATGTATTATGATGATCCTATGAATTTATAAGCTGAACATATATATAAGTCTTAACTTATAATATAGATTCAAATATTTTGATTACACTATACTATGTTTACTTATTGTAAGAATTGAAATGCTATAATTGTTAACCCTAGAACAAATTTATGAACGATTACCACCATATCAAAACCTTTATAACCAAGTATTACTTTGTTAAATATTTAAACTATATAATGGTATTAACACACATTTGATTTGCAGAAATAACACATCGTTTACACTATAGCTAAACCCAAAATATCTTTCAGTTAGTGGATTCCACGTGTTAATAGATCGAGGAGATAGAGATTTATGGTAAAACCCTAAACATATAAAACCTACCAACCCTAAAATCTCTGTTTCATTTCACTTTACAATTTATTGTTTATGGTTAAGGGGCAAGCCGATAGGCCTTCTGCCTTTGCGGTCTCTGCTGCCTTGGTTAAGAAAAAGCAAGTTGGTAGTATTGAGAGGAGATGGATTTCGCCCTACGTTCACCATTGCTCAGGGTCTATAAATGAAACTTGTTGCTGCGACCAAAGTGGTGTTTAAATTCTGGTCTCTCCTCACTTATTTGCCTTCAGAATAGGACGAGAAGCTGACAGGATTACGGCCCAAGGGTAAGTGAAATAAATCACAAAAAATAAATTATATATCATTTCCCCTCTTTCTTCAAATGCATACAATTTTTACAAAAAAAATGTTTATAACCCAAAAAAATTATTTTCCTGTTGAAATCCCAGGTTCCATCTAGTTCGTCTCTTGCAATCTTGGCGTTACTCAGTTGTGAAGAGCTCGAACTTCTAGGCTTTGGTAAGCCTCAGGTTTGAAACCTGGGATGTCCTCTATCGTTAAAAAAATTATGGTGAAAAGGAAATTCGATGGTATTTACAGATGTTCGTTGTGGTTTGTAAATACTGTGCAAAACAAACAGTTTTTTTTTACTTTTGTTTAAGGATTAAGAAGAAAAGGCCATAGAGACAAATGGTGGGAAAGCTGTAGTGTTATTGTGTTGATGTAGAGTTCACGGCTGTAAATGTTGTTTGTCTTTTTGGTAAATTAAGCAGCCAAAAAGCTAAGGGACTGTTTATAAAAGATTGTTAAAGGATGCGAATAGGGTTTTGAAAAACTTGTAAATTTTAAATCTTTAACTTATAAAGTGATAAGCACATTGTTTCCTAGCTTTGTTTGAAAGAGTTATATAAAAAAAAATCTAGTTTGTTTTTATCTTTCGGTGCCAAGACTCGGATGGCGATAAGGTAAAGGATTTTTTTTTTTTTTTTTAATAATAACCAGGAAATTACGTGAAAAAGGTCTATTTCAAATAAAAATCTGTTAAAAGAAAGGAAAGATTGAAGTTTTTGTTTTAAAAATGGTATTTAATTGGTAAATCTATTTGATATTAAAATAATTTGTAAAGTTGTTTGTAAAAGATTTAATAAGGTTTTTTTTTTTGAAAACTGTTTGGGGTTTCAAGATAACTATTAGGAGAGACTTTCTAGGTTAAAAGCTCAACTTTGTAACTTAACATGAATATGGATATCTTAAATTTTGAAGTATTAAAATGTCTGTTTAGAGTCTTTTATATGTTGTTTTTAATTTTATAAATAACTTTGTTTATAACTAGATTTTGTAATTAACACACTTGTAACTAAGCTACCCCATTTGACAATAGTTAGAGAAAAAATTCTTTAGAAAGAAAATTTTAACCTAAGTTCAAATTTTTGTTTTAAGTAAGCGATTTGGAGTAAAAGAAGAATTATTTACCTTTGAGAGAAAAATGTCGGATAATAGTTTGTACTTAACAATTTTAGTTTTGTCTACCGATATAATTTTTATTTTATAACATTGCTTACTTGTTAGTTTACTGTTTAGCATTTATAATATTTAGTATGGTTGGTGTTAAGGTATTTACCATAATAGTTTATTAGTAATATGTATTTTACTATCATAATTACACTTTATTACCTATAAAGTATAAATTACTTCAATATCTTCCTTTACTCTTCTATAGTAGTTTATAAAGATATATATAACTATATGTTTAAATCTAGGAGAAGGAAATTAATGATATGTTATTTTAGACAGTTACAAAACTGTGTAGTAAAATTTAATTTACAAACTCTGTAAAGTAAAAAGAAATATTTATAAATATATATAGAAATGAAAAGGACTTCTAGGATTGGGGGATTTTGTTTTACTGTTATTCCTAAAATAAACTAACAGTAAAATATTTCTAAATCAACAGATTTCAAACACATCTTAACTTGATATACTCATTTTTCTAAAACACCTACCGTACTAGAGTACTTCGTCAAAAGGTGAGTGGAAAAATACAGGAAGGTAATTCATTCATTAATCAATTTAATCTAACCCTAAAACATTTATTCAAATAACTTAACTAGTAAACTTCTTGGAATAAAACAAGTTTACTCTGTCTAATTTGCAGAAACATCTTAGACAGTAAATCTAATTTCAACTTCATTTATTTCAATCCTTTTTCTTCCCTAAAGTAAAATAAAACAACATTTAGAACCTGAGAACTTATAGAGAAGACAACAGCGTAAGGAACCCATTCCACCCAACCAATTCTTGAAGGTAGCTTAGCTTCTTGTATTAGGCCCCCCCATCCTGTCCACTGGTCCACCTGGTTGAAAGCACTAGCTGAAAGAATGGGCTATAGAACCCCTGTAACTCCACAAAAGTATTAGGCAATAATACTTCTACCTTCTGCAGTCAAGAACTCAGCAAATCAACTGCAGTAGTTCAGTAAAACAACTTTCACACTCAAACACTTATGCCTTTTCCCTCCATCAAATATCTTGTACATAAATTTCACTTCAGAAATTTCACAAGTCAAGATTGAACAGCCACCTACTGAATTCGATGGGTAATTATAAGCATTCCTAGGTCTTTTGGTTAGTTTTTCATTTAATGAGCCACCTGCTCTTGTTCCACTTTCTTGGGGAACATGACCACGAAAATAGGGAAGTTGCCTTGTGCAATAGCTAGAAGTGGTTGAGGATGGTGCCATGTGTCAATTTTCTCTCACCCCAGCCTATTCCACCTAGTGGCCAGTAGACACTCATTTAACAGCCTTGTTAAGCTATTGTCTCATCTTTCATTTAATAATTAATAAAATATTCAGCATAATTAATTACAATCATCCTTGACCCCACTTGGTCAATAACCACAAACTTTACAATAAAAATAAAATATAGTGTCTTCTTAACATAAAATGTTTTTGCAATTTGGGGTATGTGACATACACACCCCATTAAGTATAACACTGTCCTCGATGTTATTTTATTCATCATCCTCAGAGCCGCCCTGGAACAAAATTGGATATGCTGCCCGCATTTGACTCTCCAATTCCCAGGTTGCTTCTTCTGGACTAAGGTGCTTCCATTACACCTTCACCTTCCCAATGGTGCGATTTTGAAGCAAGATCTCCCTCTTGTCGAGAATACAATCTGGTTCCACCAAAAAATATCCTTGGGGTTCCACCTGCACATCATTCCAATTTATAACATGAGTAGCATCATGTACATATATTTTTAAAACAAAGATATGAAAAACATTATGAACTTTAAGATTTGGCGGTAAAGCTAGTTTGTATGCCACTTGTCCAATTCTGGACAATATTTCTAAAGGCCTAGAGAACATGGGTGCCAACTTAGAACAACTTCCTAACTTTAAAGAAATGTTTTTAGGATTAACCTTTATGAAAACATGTTCACCCTCCTGGAGCTCTTTCTAAGTTCATTTAAGATTTGCTTGAGTCTTCTATCTATCTTGTGCAACTTTCAAATTATCTTATACCTGCTTCACAATTGACTCCATCTCCTTTAATAGCTCAAGTCCTAGTACTAACCTATCCACTGGGTTACTCCATGAGATGGGAGTATTTCATTTTCTGCCATACATAATTTCAAATGGGCTATATTTTGGTGAAGCTTGGTAGTGGTTGTTATATGCAAACTCAACCAAGTCTCCCACTTACTTGGTTGTTCTCTAACATATATTCTTAGTATATCTTCCAAGATTTGATTTACCCTTTCAATCTGTCCATCCGTCTGTGGATGAAAATATGTACTAAAATTTAAGGTAGTATTCAAACCTTCAAATAGAGATTTCCAAAAATTTCTCATAAACTTAGGGTCTTTGTCATAAATTATAACTTTTGGTATCCCATGTAAATGAAATATTAGTTTCATAAACATTTCAACAATATTAGCAGCCTTATGAGTGGTCTTTACTGGTATAAAATGGGATACTTTACTGAGTTTGTCAGTGACTACCATTATCGAATCATTCTGATTCTGATTTCTAGGCAAACCTGTAATAAAATCAAGACTAATTATTTTCCATTTTCAGTTAGGGATGGGTAATGGTTGTAATAAACTCGCTGGATGTTGATGTTCAGTATTAACCTATTTACATTCAAAACACCTAACAATATATTCTGCCAGCGCATTCTTCATATTCGGCCAAAAATAATGCTTCTGCAACATGGTTATTGTGTTTTGATAGCCAAGGTGTCCAGAGTAGGGAGTCTTATGTATTTCATTTAAAATCAGTAGCTTAATTTTAGGTACATTATGTATATACAACCTATTTTTATAAAGTATTAACCCTTTTTCATTTAGACTGTAACCTGTACTTAAACTTTTAGTTACATTTTCTGCTACTTTAGGTTGTAATTTCTGATAATTTTCATTCGATTTTACTCCTTCTTCGAGCTGATATTCTAAATTTGTTTTATAAGTACTGATTGTTGCCACATGATTCAATCGTGCATTCCTACTCAAAGCATCAACTACTTTCTTTTATTTTCCCTTGATATGTTGGATCTTGAAATCATATTTGCTAAAGAAATCTAGCCACCTAGCTTACCTTGTATTTAAATTTGGTTGATCCAACTGATACTTTAAACCCTTATTATTTGTCATTAACATAAATTTTCTTTCTATCAAGTGATGGCACCACATCTTTAAAGCATGTATGACTACAGCGAACTCTAAATCCTAAGTAGCATAATTTTTCTCGTGAATTTTAAGTTTCCTAGACTCATATGCTATTACATGTCCTTCTTGAGTTAAGACCCCACCAATGCCATCGTTGCATGCATCAGTGCATACAACAAAGTCTTTTTTGGGATCAACAATTCTTAAAATTGGTGCACTAGTTAATAATTCTTTTAATTTTTTAAAGCTTTCTTCACATTTTTTATTCCATTCAAACTTCTTCCCTTTCTTCTGTAAAGAAGTTATGGGATTTGAGATCCTTGAGAATCCCTCAATGAATCTTTGATAGTAACCGATGATCCCCATGAATGACCGCACGTCAATCACATCCTTTGGGACCGACCATTTTTCAATTCTTTTTATCTTATCTGGATCAACCGAGATCCCATATTTAGTTATTACGTGACCTAAGTATTGTATTTTATCTTTATAAAAGTCGCACTTACTGAACTTAGCATAAATTTGATGTTCCCTTAACACTTGTAAAATAATTTTTCAGTGTTCCTCGTGCTCTTCTTTAGTCTTAGAATAAATTAAAATATCATCAATAAATACCACTACAAATTTATCGAGATATTTATGTAATAAATTATTCATTAAACACATGAAGACAACCGAGGAATTACTAAGCCCAAATGGCATGCCAACAAACTCATAGTGACACCATATCTGGTCCCAAAAGTTGTTTTAAAAATATCTTCATCTTTGATCCGGACTGGATGATAACTGGATCTTAAATCAAATTTTGAGAATAATGTTTCTCCGTGCATTTGATCAAACATATCATCTATGCGGGGCAATGGGTATCTATTCTTAATAGTCATCTTATTAAGCTAATGATAATCAATGCATAAGGGTAGAGTACGTCCTTCTTTTTAACGAAAATGACTGGTGCTCCCCAAGGAGACACACTAGGTCTTATAGGATTTTTATCAATCAAATCCTTTAATTGTGATTTTAATTCATTAAGCTCCAAGATATTAATCCGGTATGGAGCCTTTGAGTTAGGCATTGCACTAGGTACCAACTCAATGGTGAAATCCAGTTCACTTTTCAGAGGTAGTCCTGGAATTTCCTCCGAAAATACATCGGAGTACCCCCTCAAGATTGGAATATCTTCTAATTTTAATTTATCTTCATCATTAATATGTTCTTCAGTAGTTACATTTACAGCAAAAGCTTTACATCCTTTTCGAATAGCCCTGTTTAGTTGCAAGGCATAAATTTGTCTGATTGTTGATTTCTTAGGAATTCATGTTACTGTTATTGTTTCTCCTTCATTATTTACACATATAAAAGTTTTATCAAATCAGTTCAATACTAATATATGTTGTTCTAATCAGTCCATTCCAATTAACACATCATAAGAGCATAACGGAAGTACATTTAGCTTCACAGAAGTTTCAAACTGATTCATAAATATAGTACAGTCTT
Organism: Pseudotsuga menziesii; assembly: GCA_001517045.1. Lineage (NCBI taxonomy): Eukaryota > Viridiplantae > Streptophyta > Pinopsida > Pinales > Pinaceae > Pseudotsuga > Pseudotsuga menziesii. The sequence goes on along the minus strand of LPNX010015017.1, from coordinate 494,147 downwards.
TCACAAAATTTATTACTTTTCTTTTTGCTCCTGTAGCTAGTTGAACCAACCATGAATTAATAAATTTCTCTACTGGTAAATTACATTTCTCTACTAAACTAGGAGAAACATAAATCAGGCTATCCATGGGTCAATTAAGATAGAAATGGGTTTTTGGTTTAGCATACCTTCTACTTCCACCATGGAAGTTTGATAATCAACCTCCCTATTTTCCAACGTTGCATTGATCCTGGGAATCCCTCTTGCTAAGTCACCAACCATCATTTCTTCCTGCACGGTATGAATGTTGTGTACAGTCTTCTTTCTGTTTGGATAGACTGATGCATAGTGCGGTCCTTGGCATTCCCAACATTTTACTAGTTCTTTACGTTCATTATTTTTAACGTAATTGTTGTTATTATTCACAAATTATTTATTTCTAGGGCCATTACGGTTTTTTTGAGAGTTTTTTTTATTCCCTTGAAATTTTTATTAGGAACATTACATGCATTATTATTCCCAAAATTTTTATTAGGTGTGAAACCCTTCTTTTTATGTTCAAAATTATTTGACCTTTTGGCTTTCCAGTTTGGCATATTTTCCCTTTTTCCGTTCTGCTCATAGCATAAATTTGCTTTTCGCATAGCTTCTTCAAGATTTTTAAGGTTATCGTATTCAATTTTATCTTTAATGTGAAAAGGTAAACAACCTAGAAACCGCTGCACCTGGGGTTTCTCATCAACAATGTAAGGCACATAATGTAGTAAACTTAAAAATTTACTGTTTAATTCCTTCATATTCATAGTTCCCAACTTCAGATCATAGAACTCTTTAGTTCGCTCTTCATAATATTGCTATGACAGAAAATTCTTTTAAAGTATTTTTTAAAGTTACTCCATTTTGTATTCTTTTCTTTTATGCCTTTTACTCGTTTTAAGTCCTTCCAAGAGAGGTATTATTTTCCAATTAAGTTATATATGGCCATTCTAGATTTTAACTTGCTGGAGTAATTATAAATTTAAAAATATTTTTTCATTCCGGACAACCATGCTTCATCTTCCTCTCCTTTCTCTGTTTCACCATTGAAAATTGGGGGCTTAATCTTTTTAAATTCTCCAAAAATATCCTCATGGGGATTAAATTTCCTTTTTCTAGAATGATAATTATTCTCACTGCTGTCGCTAGAATATTGGCGATCCTTCCTATGTAAATCTCCATAGATTTCCGAGAACGAACTAGTTTCAATTTTAGAATATTTGGACTTTTTATTTTTATGTTGGTAGGCCATATTATTAGATCCTATCTATTTATCTTTCTCTCCACTCTAAAATTTTTCTAACAGTATTTGGTTTAGCTCCTCTTGAGCTCTTAGAATTCTTTCATTCTCTCTTTTAATCGTTTCCATTTCACTTTTTAATTCCTTAAAAGTTTGTAGCAGTTTTGATGAATTATTAGTTATTTCTTCCTTAACATGTATTTTATAGAATTACTTTGTTCATTTAAAGGGGACCCTTCATCTGCATACTCTTCAATTCCTTCCATACCTGCAATTCTAGTTCAGAAAAATTTCATGTACAACAACATTTAAAAAAAAATAAATGAGTGCGCATGAATTTTATTTATTTTTTGTTTACGTGAGTTGAGCCGCTTCAAGCCTAGTGTTTGAACGTGTGCTCTGATACCATATGTAACACTTCAAAAATTCGTAAAAATTTAAATTTTTTCCTTGCGACAATTGATGTTAAAACCTCGCCTAAAGAGATAAATTTAACCGCTAACATTTAACATTCTAGAATATTTGAAACTAGATACTACAAAAATCATTTACTAATATTTAACACATTCATTACTAATAACATCTAGAAGAAAGATATTGAAAGGTCAGTCTATAAAGTTAAGGAGCCAGAGATGGATTGTAATGAATTTAACTATTAAAATTTTGAGTAAGTGATTTAGTTCTAAAAGTTATTTTCTTGTTTACTTGAAGGGGCTTTTGGTTTCTACCCAGGGCTTACTTAGCTTTCTCAAGCTAATGCATATTGAAATGCTTTCACAAGTTTCTACAGGTAAATTCCACTTCTAGGTTACGAGGATAAAGAAATAATTAAGTTCGAAGGTTTAAACAACAGATTTAGATTAGAGACAAAAGAATCTTAAACTTTACTTGCAATCTATACTATCGCATGTGGTAACTTCCCATTTTCAAAATCAATACGATTAATTTCTTTTACATCATAGTGTACTTGTTAGACTACTTATCTAATTTTTCTTTTGAAAGGTATTGTAATCCTAAAAAATTTCTATATATGTTATTACCTTGAGCGTTATTCATACTAAGGTCTAGAACATCCTAGGCTCTAAAATTATCATCAATGTTTAGCAGTTAAGTGCTTTCTATACCTAAACAATCCTAGTATAAGCATAAAATTATATTTGATATATAATATTTATGTATTATGATGATCCTACGAATTTATAAGTAGAACATATATATAAGTCTTAACTTATAATATAGATTTAAATATTTTGATTACACTATACTATGTTTACTTATTGTAAGAATTGAAATGCTATAATTGTTAACCCTAGAACAAATTTATGAACGATTACCACCATATCAAAACCTTTATAACCAAGTATTACTTTGTTAAATATTTAAACTATATAATGGTATTAACACACATTTGATTTGCAGAAATAACACATCGTTTACACTATAGTTGAACCCAGAAGATCTTTCAGTTAGTGGATTCCACGTGTTAATGGATCAAGGAGAGAGAGATTTATGGTAAAACCTACCAACCCTAAAATCTCGCTTTCATTTCACTTTACAATTTATTGTTTATGGTGAAGGGGCAAGCCGACAGCCCTTTGGCCATTGCGGTCTCTGCTACCTTGGTTAAGAAAAAGCAAGCTAGTAGTCTTGAGAGGAAATGGATTTCGCCCTACGTTCACCATTGCTCAGGGGGTATAAACCAAACTTCTTACTGCGACTAAAGTGGGTTTAAACTCTGGTCTCTCCTCGCTTGGTTGCCTCCAGAGTAGGACGAGTAGCTGACAGGATTACAGCCCAAGTGTAAGTGAGATAAATCACAAAAGAAAAATTATATATCGTTTCCCCTCTTTCTTCAAATGCATATGATTTTTACAAAAAAAAATGTTTTTAACCCAAAACATTTATTTTGCTATTGAAATCCCAGTGTGCAGCTAGTTGGTCTCTCGCAAGCTTGGCGTTACTCAGTGGTGAAGAGTTCAGACTTCTAGGATTTGGAAAACCTCGGGTTCGAACCTGAGATGTCCTCTATCGTTGAAAAAAATTATGGTGAAAAAGAAATTCGATGGTCTTTACAGATGTTCGCTTTGGTTTGTAAATACTGTGCAAAACAAAGAGTTTTTATTTACTTTTGTTTAAGGAGTAAGAAGAAAAGGCTATAGAGCCAAATAGTGGCAAAGATGTAGTGTTACTGTGTTGATGTAGAGTTCACGGATGTAAATGTTGTTTGTCTTTTTGGTAAATTAAGAGGCCAAAAATCTCACGGACTGTTTATAAAAGATTATTAAAGGATGCGAATATGGTTTTGAAAAACTTGTAAAGTTTTAAATCTTTAACTTATAAAGTGATAAGCACATCGTTTCCTAGCTTTGTTTGGAAGAGTTATATAACAAAAAAACTCTGGTTTGTTTTTGTCTTTTGGTGCCAAGACTGGGATGGCGATAAGGTAAAGGATTTTTTTTATTTTTTATTTTTATAATAACCAGGACATTGCGTGAAAAAGGTTTATTTAAAATAAAACTGTGTTAAAAGAAATGAAAGCTTGAAGTTTTTGTTTTAAAAATGGTATTTAACTGGTAAATCTATCTGATATTAAAATAATTTGTAAAGCTCTTTGTAAAACATTTAATAAGGTTTTTTTTTTTTTGAAAACTGTTTGGGGTTTTAAGATAATTATTAGGAGAGACTTTCTAGGTTAAAAGCTCGACTTTGTAACTTAACATGAATATGTATATCTTAAATTTTGAAGTATTAAAATGTCTTTTTATCTCTTTTATATGTTGTTTTTAATTTTATAAATAACTTTGTTTATAACTAGATTTTGTAATTAGCACACCTGTAACTAAGCTATCCCATTTGACAATATTTAGAGTAAAAACTCTCTAAAAAGAAAATTTTAACCTAAGTTTGAATTTTTGTTTTAAGTAAGTGATTTGGAGTAAAAGAATAATTCCTTACCTTTGAGAGAAAAATGCTGCATAATAGTTTGTACTTAACAGTTTTAGTGTTTTGTTACCGATATAATTTTATTTTATAACATTGCTTACTTGTTATTTTACTGTTTAGCATTTATAATATTTAGTATGGTTGGTGTTAAAGTAATTACCATAATAGTTTATTAGTAATATGTATTTTACTATCATAGCTACACTTTATTACCTATAAAGTATAATTTACTTCAATATCTTCCTTTACTGTTTTATAGTAGTTTATAAAGATATATATAACTATATTTTTAAATCTTGGAGAAGGAAATTAATGATATATTATTTTATACACAGTTACAAAACTGTGTAGTAAAATTTAATTTACAAAATCTGTAAAGTAAAAAGAAACATTTATAAATATATATGGAAATGAAAAGGACTTCTAGGATTGGGGGATTTTGTTTTACTGTTATTCCTAAAATAAACTAACAGTAAAAGATTTCTAAATCAATAGATTTCAAACACATCTTAACTTGATATACTCATTCTTCTAAAACACCTACTGTACTAGAGTACTTCGTCAAAAGGTGAGTGAAAAAATACAGCAAGGTAATTCATTCATTAATCAATTGAATCTAACCCTAAAACATTTATTTAAATAACATAACTAGTAAACCTCTTGAATTAAAATAAGTTTACTCTCTCTAATTTGCAGAAACATCTTATACATTAAATCTAATTTCAACTTCATTTACTTTAGTACTTTTTCTTGCCTAAATTAAAATAAAACAACATTTAGAACCTGAGAACTTGTAGAGAAGACAACAACCTAAGGAGCTCGTTCCACCCAACCAATTCCTAAAGATAGCTTAGCTTCTTGTCTTAGGACCCCCTAGCCTGTCCACTGGTCCACCTAGTTGAAAGCACTGGGTGAGAGAATGGACTATAGAACCCCTGCAACTCCACAAAATTATTCAACATTAATACTTCTGCCTTTTTCAGTAAAGAACTCAGCAAATCAGCTGCACTAGTTCAGTAAAACAACTCACACTCAAACACTTCTGCCTTTCCCCTCCATCAAATATTGTGTACATAAATTTCACTTCAGAAATTTCACAAGTCAAGATTGAATAGCCACCTACTGAATTCAATGGGTAGTTATAAGCATGCCTAGATATTTTGGTCAGTTTTTCATTTAATGAACCACCTGCTCTTGTTCCACTTTCTTTGGGAACATGACCACAAAAATAAGGAATTTGCCTCCTGCAACTGCTAGAAGTTATTGAGGATGCTGCCATGTGCCAATTTTCTCTCACCCCATCCTATTCTACCTAGTGGCCAATTGACACTCATTTAACAGCCTCCTTAAGCCGTTGTCTCATCTTTCATTTAATAATTAATAAAATATTCAACACAATTAATTACAATCATCCTTGACCCCACTTGGTTAATAACCACAAAATTTACAATAAAAAATAAAATATAATGTCTTCTTAACATAAAATGTTTTTGCAATTTGGGGTATGTGACATACACACCCCCTTAAGTATAACATCATTCTCGATGTTATTTTATTCATCATCCTCAGAGCTACCCTGGAACAGAATTGGATATGCTGCCTGCATATGACTCTCCAATTCTCAGGTTGATTCTTCTGGGCTAAGGTGCTTCCATTGCACCTTCACCTTCCCAATGGTGAAATTTCGAAGCAAGATATCCCCCTTGTCGAGGATATGTAATCTGGTTCCACCAGAAAATCTCATTCGGGTTCCACCTGCACATCATTCCAATTTATAACATGAGTAGCATCATGTACATATATTTTTAAAACAAAGATATGAAAAACATTATGCACTTTAAGATTTGGCAGTAAAGCCAGTTTGTATGCCACTTATCCAATTCTGGACAATATTTCGAAAGGCCCGCAGTAACTGGGTGCCAACTTAGCACAACTTCCTAACTTTAAAGAACTCTTTTTAGGTTTTATCTATATGAAAACATGTTCGCCCACCTAGAACTTTTTCTGATTTCGTATAATATCTACTTCACTCTTCTGTCTGTCTTATGCAACCTTCAAATTAGCTTGTACCTACTTCACAATTAACTCCATCTCCTTTAATAGCTCAAGTCCTAGTACTAACCTGTCCACTAGGTTACTCCATGAGATGGGAGTATTGCATTTTCTGCCATACAGAATTTCAAATGGGTTGTATTTTGTTGAAGCTTGGTAGTGGTTGTTATATGCAAACTCAACCAAGTGTAAGTAGTCCTCCCACTTACTTGGTTGTTCTATAACATACATCCTTAGCATATCTTCCAAGATTTGATTTACCCTTTCAGTCTGTCGATCCGTCTGTGGATGAAAATATGTACTGAAATTTAAAGTAGTATTCAAACATTTAAATAGAGATTTCTAGAAATTTCTCGTAAACTTAGGGTCTCTGTCAGAAATTATAACTTTCGGTATCCCATGTAAATGAAATATTTGTTTCATAAATATTTCAGCAATATTAGCAGCCTTATTAGTGGTCTTTACTCGTATAAAATGGGTTTATTTACTTATTTTGTCAATGAATACCATTATTGAATCATTCTGATTCTGATTTCTAGGAAAACCTGTAATAAAATCAAGACTACTTATTTCCCATTTCTAGCTAGGGATGGGTAACAGTTGTAATAAACTGGTTGGATGCTGATGTTCAGTCTTAACCTGTTGATATTCAAAACACCTAGCAATATATTCTCCCAACTCATTCTTCATATTCGGTCAAAAATAATTCTTCCGCAACATGGTTATTGTATTTTGATAACCAGGGTGTCTAGAGTAGGGACTCTTATGTATTTCATTTAAAATCAATAGCTTAATTTTAGGCACATTAGGTATATACATCCTGTTTTTATAAAGTATTAACCCTTTTTCTTTTAGACTGTAACATGTACTTAAACTTTTAGTTACATTTTCTGCTACTTTAGCTTGTAATTTCTGATAATTTTCATCCGAGTTTACTCCTTCTTCGAGCTGATCTTCTAAATCTGTTTTATAAGTAATTATTGCTGCCACGTGATTCAATCTTGCATTCCTACTCAAAGCATCAACACTTTATTTTCTTTTTCCTTGATATGTTGGATCTCGAAATCATACTCGATAAGGAAATCTAGCCACCTAGCTTGCCTTGCATTTAAATTTGGTTGATCCAACATATAATTTAAACCCTTATGATTCCTTTCGATCAAGTGATGGCGCCACATCTTTAAACCATGTATGATGGCAACCAACTCTAAATCGTAAGTAGCATAATTTTTCTCATGAATTTTAAGTTTCCTAGGCTCATATGCTATTACGTGTCCTTCTTGAGTTAAGACCCCACCAATGCCATCTTTGCATGCATCAGTGCATGCAATAAATTCTTTTTTGGGATCAACAATTCTTAAAATTGGTGTAGTAGTTTAGAATTCTTTTAATTTTTTGAAGATTTCGTCACATTTTTTATTCCATTCAAACTTCTTCCCTTTATTCTGTAAAGAAGTTATGGGATTTGCAATCCTTGAGAATCCCTCAATGAATCTTTGATAGTAACCGGTGATCCCCATAAATGACCGCACGTTAGTCACATCCTTTGGGACCGACCATTTTTCAATTGCTTTTATCTTATATGGATCAGCGGAGATCCCATATTTAGTTATTACGTGACCCAAGTATTGTATTTTATTTTTAAAGAAGTCGCACTTACTGAACTTAGCATAAAGTTGATGTTCCCTTAACACTTGTAAAACAATTTTTAAGTGTTCCTCGTGCTCTTCGGTATGCTCCTTCATAGTCCTGCAAGATGTTAACAAGCTGTAAGGTTCTTCATTTTGAGGAAACATTAGTCTTAGAATAAATTAAAATATCATCGATAAATACCACTACAAATTTATCGATATATTTATGTAATACATTATTCAGTAAACACATGAAGACATATGGGGCATTAGTGAGCCCAAATGGCATGCTAACAAACTAATAGTGACCATATCTGGTCCCAAAAGATATTTTAAAAATATCTTCATCTTTGATCTGGACTTAATGATAACCGGATCTTAAATCAATTTTTGAGAATAATGTTTCTCTGCGCAGCTGATCAAACAGATCATCTATGCAGGGCAACAGGTATCTATTCTTAATATTCATCTTATTAAGCTGGCGGTAATCAATGCATAAGCGTAGAGTATTGTCCTTCTTTTTAACGAAAACGACTTGTTCTCCCCAAGGAGACACACTAGGTCTTATATACTTTTTATCAATAAACTCGTTTAATTGTGATTTTAATTCATTAAGCTCCAAGATATTCATCCGGTATGGAGCCTTTGAGTTAGGCATTGCACCACGTAACAACTCAATGGTGAAATCTAGTTCACGTTTCAGAGGCAGTCCCGAAATTTCCTCTGGAATTACATCTGAGTACCCCCTCAAGATTTGAATATCTTTTAGATTTATTTTATCTTTGTCATTAATATGTTCGTCGACAATTACATTTACAAAAAAAATCTTTACATCTTTTTCGAACAACCCTCTTTAGTTGCAAGGCAGAAACTTGTCTGATTGTTGTTTTCCTAGGAATTCATGTTACTGTTACTGTTTCTCCTTCATTATTTAAACATGTAAAAGTTTTATTAAATCAGTTCAATACTACTCTATGTTGTTCTAACCATTCCATTCCAATTAACACATCATAAGAGCCTAACGAAAGTACATTTAGCTTCACAGAAGTTTCAAACCGATTCATAAATAAACTACAGTCTTTCACAAAATTTATTACTTTTCTTTTTGCTCCTTTAGCTAGTTGAACCAACCATGAGTTTGTAAATTTCTCTACTGGTAAACTAAATTTCTCTACTAAACTGGGAGAAACATAACTCACGCTAGCCCCTGGGTCAATTAAGATAGAAATGGGTTTTTGGTTCAGCATACCTTCTACTTCCACTATGGAAGTTTGATAATCAACCTGCCTATTTTCCAGCGCTGCATTGATCTTGGGAATCCCTCTTGCTAATTCACCAATCATCATTTCTTCCTGCACTGTCACGAATGTTGTTGATAGTCTTCTTTCTGTTTGGACAGACTGATGCATAGTGCGGTCCCTGGCATTCCCAAAATTTTACTGGTTCTTTACGTTCATTATTTTTAACGTAATTGTTGTGATTATTCATAAATTCTTTATTTCTAGGGCCATTAGGGTTTTGTTGAGAGTTGTTTTTATTCTCTTGGAAATTTTTATTAGGAACATTACGTGCATTATTATTTCCAAAATTTTGATTACATGTGAAACCCTTCTTTTTATGTTCAAAATTATTTGACCTCTTGGCTTTCCAGTTTGGCATGTTTTCCTTTTTTTGGTTCTGCTCATAACAGAAATTTGCTTTTCGCAAACATTAGAGAAAATTTCAACTCAAAATGGGCCTCCTAAGGAAAATTAATAAAATAATATTTATTAATTTTTGAGGAAGAAAAGAAAAAACTACTTTTTTGTTCGTATTTTCGACATATCTCCCTGTGTTTTTACTCAAATTTTGATTAGGAGAGCTTGTTGGATGTGGAATTAAATTTTTCATCCAATGAGTACCCACTCGGCATTCTTTTGATGGGCCCCGCTACCCCAAAAACAAGATATACCTGAAAAAATGTGATGATGATGTCATCATCACGTGTTTTCAGGTATTTCTTGTTTTTGGGGTAGCGAGGACCATCAAACATATGCCGAGTAGGTAATCATTGGATTCAGAATTAAATTCTGTATCCAACGAGCTCTCCCGATCGAAATTTGAGTAAAAAAACAGGGAGATATGTCGAAAATACGAATAAAAAAGTAGTTTTTTTATGATACCTATCCCCAAATTTATACTAAAAATTTGTTTAAGAGGTGCTCCCTTTTTTAATTTTAAATCATTTTGGTTGGCTAATACATGATGAGATGGAATTTGTATTATTTTTGGAAGGCCCATTTGAAATTGAAATTTCCTCTAATGGCTTCTTCAAGAGTTTTAGGGTTATCGTATTCAATTTTGTCTTTAATGTGAAAAGGTAAACAACTTAGAAACCGTTGCACCTTGGGTTTCTAATCAACAATGTAAGGCACATAACGTAGTAAACTTAAAAAATTATCGTTTAATTCCTTCATATTCATAGTTCCCAACTTCAAATCATAGAACTCTTTAGCTCGCTCTTCATAATACTGCTCCGACAGAAAATTCTTTTTAAAGTATTTTTTAAAGGTACTCCAGTTTATATTCTTTTTCTTTATTCCTTTTACTCGTTTTAAGTCTTGCCTCCAGATGTCTGCTTTTGCAATTAAGTTATATATGGTCATTCTAGCTTTTAACTGATTGGAGTAATTATAAATTTAAAAATATTTTTTCATTCCGGACAGCCATGCTTTGGCTTCCTCTCCTTTCTCTGTTTCGCCATTGAAAGTTGGGGGCTTAATATTTTTAAACTCTCCAGAAATATCCTCATAGGGATTAAATTTCATTTTTATAGAATGATAATTATCCTCACTACTGTCACTAGAATATTAGCGATCCTTCCTGTGTAAATCTCCATAAATTTCAGAGGACGAACTACTTTCAATTTTAGAATGTTTGTACTTTTTACTTTTATGTTGGTAGGACATATTATCAGATCCTATCTGTTTATCCTTCCCTTCACTCTGAAAATTTTCTAACAGTATTTGGTTCAGCTCCTCTTGAGCTCTTAGAATTCTTTCATTCTCTTTTTTAACCGTTTCTATTTCAATTTTTAATTCCTTAACGGTTTGTAGCAGTTTTGATGAATCATTAGTTATTTCTTCCTTAACACGTTCTTTTCTAGAATTACTTTGTTCATTTAACGAGGACCCTTCATCTGCATACTCTTCAAGTCCTTCCATATCTGCAATTCTAGTTCAGAAAAATTTCCTGTACAACAACATTTTTAAAATAATAAATGAGTACGCATGAATTTTATTTATTGTTTGTTTACGTGAGTTGAGCCGCTTCAGGCCTAGTGTCTGAACGTGTGCTCTGATACCATATGTAACACTCCAAAAAAAAATTAAAATTTAAAAAAATTTCCTTGCGACAATTGGTGTTAAAACATTGCCTAAAGAGATACATTTAACTGCTAACAGTTAACACTCTAGAATATTTGAAACTAGATACTACAAAACTCATTTACTAATATTTAATACATTCATTACTAATAGCATCAAGAAGAAAGATATTGAAAGGTCGGTCTATAAAGTTAAGGAGTCAGAGATGGATTGTAATGAATTTAATTATTAAAATTTCTAGTAAGTGATTTAGTTCTAAAAGTTATTTTCTTGTTTACTTGAAGGGACTTTTAGTTTCTGCCCAGGGCTTACTTAGATTTCTCAAGCTAATGTAGATTTAAATGCTTTCATAGGTTTCTACAGGTAAATTCCACTTCCAGGTTACAAGGATAAAGAAATAATTAAGTTCGAAGGTTTAAACAATAGGTTTAGATTAGAGATGAAAGCATCTTAAATTTTACTTGCAGTCTATACTATCACATATGGTAACTTCCCATTTTCAAAATCAATACCATTTATTTCTTTTACATCATAGTGTACTTGTTAGACTGCTTATCTAATTTTTCTTTTGAAAGGTATTGTAATCCTAAAAAGTTTCTATATATGTTATTACCTTGAGCGTTATTCATGCTAAGGTATAGAACATCTTAGGCTCTAAAATTATCATCAATGTTTAGCAATTAAGTGCTTACTATAGCTAAACAATCCTATTCTAAGCATAAAATTATATTTGATATATAATATTTATGTATTATGATGATCCTATGAATTTATAAGAAGAACATATATATAAGTCTTAACTTATAATATAGATTCAAATATTTTGATTACATTATACTATGTTTACTTATTGTAAGAATTGAAATGCTATAATTGTTAACCCTAGAACAAATTTATGAACTATTAGCACCATATCAAAACCTTTATAACCAAGTATTACTTTATTAAATCTTTAAACTATATAATGGTATTAACACACATTTGATTTGCAGAAATAACACATCGTTTACACTATAGCTCAACCCAAAAGATATTTTAGTTAGTGGATTCCATGTGTTAACGGATCGAGGAGAGAGAGAGATTTATGGTAAAACCCTAAACATATAAAACCTACCAACCCTAAAATCTCACTTTCATTTCAGTTTACAATTTATTGTTTATGGTGAAGGGGTAAGCCGATAGGGCTTCGGCTTTTGCGGTCTCTGCTACCTTGATTAAGAAAAAGCAAGCTGGTAGTCTTGAGAGGAGCTGGATTTCGCCCTACGTTCACCATTGCTCAGGGTCTATAAACGAAATTTCTTGCTACGACCAAAGTGGGGTTTAAACTCTGGTCTCTCCTCGCTTGGTTTCCTTCAGAATAGGACGAGAAGATGACAGGATTATGGCCCAAGGGTAAGTGAGATAAATAAATAAATAAATTATATATCGTTCCCATCTTTCTGCAAATGCATACGATTTTTACAAAAAAATGTTTTTAATCCAAAACAATTATTTTGCTGTTGAAATCCCAGGTTCCAACTAGTTGGTCTCTCGCAAGCTTGGCGTTACTCAATGGTGAAGAGTTCGGACTTCCAGGCTTCGATAAGCCTCGGGTTCAAAACATGGGATGTCCTCTATCGTTAAAAAAAATTATGTTGAAAATGAAATTCAATGGTCTTTACAGATGTTCGCTCTGGTTTCTAAATACTGTGCAAAACAAATAGTTTTATTTACTTTTGTTTAAGGAGTAAGAAGAAAAGGCTGTAGAGCCAAATAGTGGCAAAGCTGTAGTGTTATTGTGTTGATGTAGAGTTCATGGCCATAAATGTTGTTTGTTTTTTTGGTAAATTAAGAAGCCAAAAATATCAGGGATTGTTTATAAAAGATTGTTAAAGGATGTGAATAGGGTTTTGGAAAACTTGTAAAGTTTTAAATCTTTAACTTATAAAGTGATAAGTACTTTGATTCCTAGCTTTGTTTGAAAGAGTTATATATATATATATATATATAAAACTCTGGTTTGTTTTTGTCTTTCGGTGCCAAGAGTGGGATGGCGATATGGTATAAAGGATTTTTTGTTTTTATAATAACCAACACATTGCGTGAAAAAGGTCTATTTAAAATAAAACACTGTTAAAAGAAAGGAAAGCTTGAAGTTTTTGTTTTAAAAATAGTATTTAATTGGTAAATCTATTTGATATTAAAATAATTTGTCAAGTTGTTTGTAAAATATTTAATAAGGTTTTTTTTTTGTTGAAAATTGTTTGGGTTTTCAAGATAATTATTAGGAGAGACTTTCTAGGTTAAAATCTCGACTTTGTAACTTAACATGAATATGGATATATTAAATTTTGAAGTATTAAAATGTCTGTTTATCTCTTTTATATGTTGTTTTTAATTTTATAAATAACTTTGTTTATAACTAGATTTTGTAATCAACACACCTGTAACTAACCTATCCCATTTGACAATAGTTAGAGTAAAAATTCTTTAGAAATTTTTTTTAACCTAAGTTTGAATTTTCGTTTTAAGTAGGCGATTTGGAGTAAAAGAAGAATTTTTTACCTTTGAGAGAAAAATGCTCGATAATAGTTTGTACTTAACAGTTTTAGGGTTTTGTCTACCGATATAATTTTTATTTTATAACACTCATTACTTGTTATTTTATTGTTTAGCATTTATAATATTTAGTATGGTTAGTGTTAAGGTAATTACCATAATAGTTTATGAGTAATATGTATTTTATTATCATAATTACACTTTATTACCTATAAAGTATAATTTACTTCAATATTTTTCTTTACTGTTCTATAGTAGTTTATAAAGATATATATAACTATATGTTTAAATCTTGGAGAAGGAAATTAATGATATGTTATTTTAGACACAGTTACAAAAGTGTGTAGTAAAATTTAATTTACAAACTATGTAAAGTAAAAAGAAACATTTATAAATATATATGGAAATGAAAAGGACTTCTAGGATTGGGGGATTTTGTTTTATTGTTATTCCTAAAATAAACTAACAGTAAAAGATTTCTAAATCAATAGATTTCAAACACATCTTAACTTTATATACTCATTCTTCTAAAACACCTACTGTGGTAAAGAACTTCGTCAAAAGGCGAGTGGAAAAATACAGGAAGGTAATTCATTCATTAATCAATTGAATCTAACCCTAAAACATTTATTTAAATAACTTAGGTAGTAAAATTCTTGAAATAAAACAAGTTTACTCTGTCTAATTTGCTGAAACATCTTATACAGTAAATCTAATTTCAACTTCATTTATTTCAGTACTTTTTCTTTCCTAAAGTAAAATAAAACAACATTTAGAACCTGAGAACTTGGAGAGAAAAAAACAGCCTAAGGAGCCCATTCCACCCAACCAATTCCTGAAGATAGCTTAGCTTATTGTCTTAGGACCCCTGAGCCTGTCCACTGGTCCACCTAGTTGAAAGCACTGGGTGAGAGAATGGGCTATAGAACCCCTGCAACTCCACAAAAGTATTCAGCAGTAATACTTCTACCTTCTATAGTAAAGAACTCAGCAAATCAGCTGCACTAGTTTAGTAAAACAACTTTCACACTCAAACACTTCTTCCTTTCCCATCCATCAATTATTTTGTACATAAATTTCACAAGTCAAGATTGAATATCCACCTGTTGAATTCGATGGGTAATTATAAGCATGCCTAGGTCTTTTGATCATTTTTTCATTTAATGAGCCACCTACTCTTGTTCCACTTTCTTTGGGAACATGACCATGAATAATGGAAGTTGCCTCTTGTAATAGCTAGAAGTGGTTGAGGATGCTGCCATGAGTCAATTTGCTCTCACCCCTGCCTATTCCACCTAGTGGCCAGTAGACACTCATTTAAGAGCCTCCTTAAGTTGTTGTCTCATATTTCATTTACTAATTAATAAAATATTCAGCATAATTAATTACAATCATCCTTGACCCCGCTTGGTCAATAACCAAAAACTCTACAATAAAAATAAAATATAATGTCTTCTTAACTTAATTTTTTTTTGCAATTTGGGGTATGTGACATGAAGAGCACTAAGGACAGTGCTAATATAAGGGGGAGGGGAATGTAATATCTCTATTTTGATCCCTATTGTATTAAAATTGTACATGATGTAAATATCGTTATTTGATCATGGTGAGGAGCTCATGGACAAGGCCCCACCATGGATTCGACGTTTTATGTATCAAAAATTAAAATCGATGTCGATGGTTATCATGCTAGCCAGGCACAGTAAAAACTGAGACATCATGTAAATATGCAATTTAATAAGATACCCACAACTAGCTATGCAATGAAACAAGAGATGGGGACATGATTTCACAAGGAATGGGGAGGGAAATTATTCAAACCCTTGAGCGAGATGTGTAAATCCAAATGTCAATGAGAGAACCCATAAAAATCTCAACTACCCATTTTGTCTTATGCACCCAATCATTTATTTCTTCCAGAAGTTGGCTGAGTCAATTAATGCAATGGGAATGGAAAAGTATGGCAGTAAAATTCGTATTGGGGCAAGCCATCATTTTTGGAAAAATCTATTTTTTCTTATGGGGCAAGTTATCACCCAGAAATTGGTGCCCATTCCATTCCTCGTTCACGTTTTTCATTCCCTCATGCAGCTGGAGGAAGCTTAGGGTTTTCCTTCACATTTTTCTACTTGTTCCTTCATCTATCCATGGTTGGGAACCCATTTTTGTACTGCTCAGAGGTTGGGAAGATATATTCACGATTTGGGGGTTTATAGAGGAATTTGTTTCCCCCATAATTCCCATAGACATTTATAAAATTGAATTTCTCACCCAGGGTTGATTTTCCCATCTGTCATTTCATTTATGGTTGCCAAAACATATTTCTTCATGCGCAACACTTGTGTTTTGTTGTTATGTGCATCCTTGTTTTGGTCTAAACTATAGGAGTGGAAGAGGCCCAGAATTGTCTTGATAAACCTTGTGAAGAGAGGAACCTCATAGAAAGATCAATAGGGGTTGTTTATTCTTCTATGAACACCCTGAAAAGCACTAGAAGGGAAGGCATGGCCTGAGGGAATGTGTAGCAGTGAAGTGGATACTTCCTTGTGTTGGGTGTGTAGGTATTGTGGATGACAAGCCTGATAGATCTTGTGCAGGTGTCCATAGTTCCATGGTTGAGCTCACTAGCTTAGAAATTCATCCTTTCCACTGCCTTAGCATCCTAATAAACCCAACTATAGATTGGCTTGGCTAAACTTTGATGTGTATTTGGCTATGTGTGAGCCTGTTGTTCCCTTTTCCTTGTGGAAATCATTCCCAGCTTGGGGGTGGAAGTTGTGCTGAGAGATTGATGAACAAAATTGGCCTATGGTTGGGTGGAACGTTGCAGTGACATAGCTAGTTGCGGGACAAATATTTTTGAGATAAGTTCCCTCTTGTATAAATCCTGCAATGTATTGTTTTACAATTTTGTTTGTGAACATATTGAATGGTTGAATGTATTTTCTTCCACTCTATTTACATGTATTATGCATCTGTACATGACTTTTATTTCAATGCATTATTGTTTATGTTGAAGGGGATAGATCCATGGTTTGATATACAAAATAGTCGAGTCACATCCTCTCCTCGACTAGTAGAGGGGAGGGGACGTCACATATGG
Organism: Pseudotsuga menziesii; assembly: GCA_001517045.1. Lineage (NCBI taxonomy): Eukaryota > Viridiplantae > Streptophyta > Pinopsida > Pinales > Pinaceae > Pseudotsuga > Pseudotsuga menziesii. The sequence goes on along the minus strand of LPNX010015017.1, from coordinate 477,260 downwards.
GAAAGAACTGAATAAGTGAGAAATTTTTTCATCATCAAAATTACCTAGGACGCACACACCCTGTCCTTGCCAGCCTCTTTTTCTCAAGTTTTCCCATGACAAAAGTTTATTGTTGAGAGCAAGACAAAAAAAAAAAAAATTCTTTAAAGGACTCGACTCCTCCATACTACTTCCCACCACTAGGCCTTCTCTCCTCTAAAGGATTCCACGATTGCAACCTCATAGCCAGACTTTGCCGAGAAATTTTCAGAGGTTGAATTCTATGTCAATTCTAATTGGTCTGGGAATTCCTCATCCAAATGAACAAATATTGTAACCAACTTATTTGTTTACTATTCCAATCCAACACTTATTTCCCACTGAGGCCTAAGTATTTGGAATATTTCCATCCCCATCTTCCCCATTCTTGTGGAGATTGATCCTCAACATCTTCCAAAACATAAATTCTTTGTACTAGCAATTAAGGAAATACAACCTCCCGAAGCTTGAAATTGTCTCCATCACCAAACCAGGTAACACCTCCAATTATTACGCTCTTTCCATCCTAGATCCTCTAATCCAACCCAAAACCTACCAGCAGAAAAGATAAAACAAAATATTTCCATCCTATGGAACCATTCTTGTGAGTTTTAATTGGTTTCCTGAACCATTCCACCACATCCCATACAATATTTAGAACTAGTCACTCTCCCCCACAGTGATGAAGACCTTTGATATAATATCCATATGGATTTTGCTACTAGAGATTGACAAAAAAAATAATGGGTTCTTTATCCCCTATCCTCCCAAATATTTTGGAAAATACAAAGGTGTCAATCTCACCAAGGGTATACCTTCCGATTGTCTAAATTCCATCCATAGAAAGGAAAAGAAATTCTTCCTTATTTCAATGACAATACCTTTAGGTATTTATGCAATTGAATCCCGACATACCATGATACTTTGCAACATTTCTATGAGAAAAACTAACCATCCCCCTCTTTAGAGGAAGCGAATGGCCTAGAAACATATTATGGCCTCTACTTTCTTGCATAACCAGATCCAATCCTGATAAAAGTATGAGTTTGGTTTTAGAATAAAACCAAGATAATTCAAACCTTCAGTAAGAGGGATCATGGGATATGGGATCACCTCATGAGTTCTTACCAATATATTTTCTAAAAATCGGTTGTAAGGAAAGATGGATTTCTCAATATTTATTTGCATCCCTGTCGCCCTTTTATAAACCTCTAAGATAGATGCAATCGCTTGAAAATTTTCAATTAAACCTTCTCCCATAAATAGAAAATTATAAAGAAATGTTGGAATATATTAAACCCACTCAATACTTAGGATAAAATAATTAATCATTATTTGATTAATTATCTACCCACTAGTTTCATTAGTTGGCATCCACTTGCACCTTAAAGTCAACACATGCCATCTATACCCCATGAATGCTTTATTTCTGATTTTGGGTCGATCTTGACCACTTTATGGACATCCATAATTGGTAACTGCGCTTTAATGTAGATTCTACTTTATCCTGCTTTTATGTGGATAAGGTAAAGCTAGTTAACTAGGAAACTGGGTTCCTTTGTTGCCAACCCATCCTTAATGACTTTCTCTCCATTTTCTAGGATTAGCATGTTTTTCCATCACTCTTAACAAATCACTCATGCTTTTTCTAAATCGTGAGGTCCTTAACTGATTTGGGAATTGCTTTATCCACCTATGGGGGTTTATCATATTTTGGTAAGTCAACATTTTTTATCTTTATGAGTTGTCTCCATACAAATCTATCTTCATTTATAAGGATGTATTAGCGATGTAATAATATCATTTTTTTTTATTGATCATTCATTAATGTTTGTTCATTAATTCCTCTTCTTCTCTCCTTATGCTAATTCTCTGCAATTCCCAGTGAGGTTAATTGTGTGCTTAGATTCTTAGCTTGTTTATGGAATCCATGTTGCCATCAAGGATTTAGAATTATGACATGGTATCAAAGCTTTGGGAGCTCATCAATTATTTCTCCTTTCATATTTTCAGGTTTACTTGTAGGTGCAACAACTTCAATATGGATTCGAAAGTTCCTCTACTATCTCCCTTCAACTATGTTGATTGGAAGCCAAAGATGATCACATACTTGAAGAGGCAATGTCTCTATAATGTCTCCATTGGTGCTTTGAGTGAACCTGAGTCTTATGAAGTGAATATTGACTGGCTGAATAATTGTGATGGAGCTTATGGAATCATGTGCTTGGCAATGTCTCCAAATATACATCATCTCATAGATTTTGCTAAATATCCATTTGAGATTTGGAAAAATTTTGAAAAATATTTTTGTGTGCAGGAATTAGAAGATGAAGCATGGAGCGAACCCAACATTTCCTAATGTTCTCTCTCTCAATATGTCTTGGCCTCTACATTATCTGATGAAGTTATTTATGATGAAAAAGTTTCTCATACAGTTCATGTTGTTGCTACCCTCTTTGATTCGAATGCGTCCTCCTTCAATTAAGAAGCAAATATTGAAGAGAAATATTTTTATGTGTCTCTTGAAGATACTGATGATGAAAAAGAAGAGACATATGGAAAATTTATTTTTATTGATGATGATTCACTCACACATTCATTGTTCTCTATGTCTTCTATCTTAGATTATGAGATCTATGTGCCAGATCCTTCACACTTTGTGCATAACTCTCTCATTGATGGTGCACAACCCAATGAATTCCAGGATGTTTTCTTAGCCATATTAAGTCCTATTAGTCTCTTTCCAATTACATTTATTTATCTCATGTGCTTCTGCATCTCCTCCTTTGTTCTTTGCATCAATACTCAAAGCCTATTTGAAGATTTTGAACATCTCCTTCCAACTTCCTCCTTTCATACTTCTACTACAGAGGATTCATTATCAGTCTATTTCCATGAGTCTACTGATATGATTATATGTGTTCTTTTGGATTTTTTGGAAGCTATATCAACCCTTCGATCCCATGCATTCACACTCTTTGATCATATGCCTTCTCTATGTTCCTACATGATCCCTTGCACACATCCTCTCTGTGTAAATGAAGTTGGAGACCTCATACATTCGCTTGGACTCTTATTTCACCTAACTGGATTTGATTTCATCTCTATTGGTTCGAATTTCAATTCATTACATTATCTTGGAGCTGATTAAAACTCTCAATATCTTTCACATCATTGGATCTCAATTGTTCTGCATAGTCCTTGTTTCCATCCCGCAACTGTCCTTGATCTAGGTGAGCAGATTTCTCTTATTCTCAAGAAGAATATTCCTCTAGACATCAACATTTAGTTTGGAGAAGCATCAACACCATTTTTGGTTTGCCTCTCATGTCATTTCTTGAGGGAGGATTTTCCCCATGTGGTTTTGCCTCTTTCCTCAGCTTTTTGGACATAATAATCGTTAAAGGGTGACCATAGCCTTGTTGTTGGGCCCTATATGCATCCATATGAATCTATATTTGTCACATACCATCATAAAGTCAGACTTAAAGGGGGGTGTTGGAATATATTAAACCCACTCAATACTTGGGATAAAATAATTAATCATTATTTGATTAATTATCTACCCACTAGCTTAATTAGTTGGCATCCAATTGGACCTTAAAGTCAACACATGTCATCTATACCCCAGGAATTCTTTATTTCTGATTCTGGTTTGATCTTGACCACTTTATGGACATCCAAAATTGGTAACTGCGCTTTATTGTAGATTCTTCTTTATTCTGCTTTATCCTGCTTTTCTGTGGATAAGGTAAATCTATTTAACTAGGAAATTGGGTTCCTTTGTTTCCAACCCATCCTTCATGACTTTATCTCCATTTTCTAGGATTCGCATGTTTTTCCATCACTCTTGACAACTCACTCATGCTTTTTCTAATCTGTGAGGTCCTTGACTGATTTGGTAAGTGCTTTAACCACCTATGGGGGTTTATCATATTTTGGTAAGTCAGCCTTTTTGATCTTTATGAGTTGTCTCCATACAAATCTATTTTCCTTTATAAGGATGTGTTACCTATGTAATAATATCAATTAACATTTATTGATCATTCATTAATGTGTGTTCATTAATTCCTCTTCTTCTCTCCTTATGCTAATTCTATGCAATTCCAAGTGAGATTAATTGTGTGCTTAGATTCTTATCTTGTTTATGGAATTCATGTTGCCATCAAGGCTTTATAATTATGACAAAAGAGAGTATGATTTGCTTATTCTGTGGCAGAGACCTTTACCCCTTTTATTTCCCATGTTTACTTAGCTTTGAGAATCAATCAACTCAAAGCCTCTGCAACTAAAAGAAAAAGAAATAGGGATAGGGGAAATCGTTACCAGAGACCTCTTATTGATAATAAAAAAAAGGAGAATGTGATCCATTTATCATCATTATGAAAGAATCAAATTGGACACAACCTATGATCCAATCAAACACTTTCAAATACATTCCTATATGGATCAATAAAAATCAAATTAAAGTCGAACTTACTTGGCCATATGCTTTGGAGAGATCCAACTTAAGAGAGAAGGAACATTGTTTATCTCTCTTTATTTAATGGATTGTTTCTTGAGAAAGAGATACAACATTGTGAATTTTTCTATTAAATAAAAATCCAAATTTCTCCTTTGAAATAATCTCACTCAATATCAGCTTTAGTCCCTGAACTATTGTTTTTGCAATTATTTTATACACCATATTGCAGCAAGATATTGGTCTATAATCCTCAAAATACAAGGTCTTCTTCTTATTCACAATTAGAGATTAGAAATTTGAATTAATATCCCCCCGAACGTTCCTTGATCACTAGAACTCCAAGATAACCTTTAGGATATCATCCTTTAACAAGTAGAAAAAACCTAGAAAAAATTCCAACATAAAGCCATCAAGACCGAGGCTTTTCCATTTTTGAAAGGAGTGCAGGATGTGATTTAGCTCGTCATCCGATACCTCCTTTCTTAAATCCTCATTCATCACTTCTAAAATTAACCTTAGGAACAAATGCAACACTTCTATAATTTATTCAATTGGGAACCCTGATGGTTCAAGGTCCAAAACTATTTGACAACTTCCTAAGCCTTGTCTTGGAAAGACCACACCATATTACCTTGAGATTTACAAACCTCTTAAAATTGTGTTTACACTCCTTCAATGGGAGGAACACTTATGAAAGGATTTGGTATTATTATCTCCCTTGAAAATCCAAAGAGCACGACTCTTCAGGGTCCACATCTGCCCCTCCCTTTCTGGAAGGGAACTCCTTTTGCATTCCAAATCCTTTAAAGCTTCTAGTTCATCCTCCAAAAAAAATTATAGCAATATTTCTAGAGTAGTTATATGCAATATTGAGTTCAACCTCCTTCAACTAAGCCTATGAAAAGGCATTATGATTTGTGTCCCATTCTCTCGAGACCTTCTAAACCCTTAAAATATTATCCACAAACCATTTCATGAAGGTAAATGACTAAGACTCACTTAAAGGATACCATGCATCCTTGACTATCCTTTTATAATGATCCTCTTCCAACCATGTTGGGTTAAATTTGAAATGTGCTGGTGGTTTTTTCTTTGGAACCTCAACTCACAAAATAATCAACCTAAGATCCAAAAGTCCTCTCGATTCAATACGAGATCGAATCAATAACTGACCATTCACAAGATTATCTGAAATTAGGAAATGGTATAGCCTCTTTGATACCACTTGGATACCACTAATTTTGTTCCTCCACGTCGGCTCCAATTTCGGTGGTTGAATATCTATTAGACCTCTTTCTTCAAAAAGAGAGATAAATAAATTGTTGAGAGAGTCTCTTCTTGTATTTGAGCCCCAAACCTATATGGTAGAAATGGTTAAATTCATACCCCCTCCCAAAATCACATTCAAAGGCTCCATCGCCCTAGAGGAGAAGAAATATTCCCAAAAAGTGCATTTGTCGAATAAACAACCCTTGTCTCATTGTCGTCTAATTTTTTTTAATAATTGACTCATAAGGGTTGACATAAACAGCTATCAAGGATGGACTCCATGTTGAGACGAGGCATCCCAAATGACCATCAACATTTATAGTTTCCAATTTCCAATCATTTAACCAAGGTCTCACCAACTCTTGATCTCTTAGGAATTCCACCATCATTTCTTGGATTAATATGATTGAAGTGTTCACATTCCTCGTCAACCACTTAATGGCATTAATCCCCCCCAACCAACTCACATTAAACGGAAGAACTAGCATAAGGAACCCTTGTTCATGGATTTTTCCACTCTAAGGGCCCAACTAATTGTAGTTTGTTTTCCTAGTTTAATATCCAAGGAAACCTGTTTTTGAGCTTTGGATAGAATGGATTTCCTTGCTAACTGAACCTTGGGGATTGGGTTGAGTTCTAAACCCCTTGAAGAGACCAATTCCTCCTCAACTTTTACTTTCCCTTTGTAGCACAAATCATAATCCTTTTTTAAAATACCAGAAGATAGTGGGCCAGGGTCCTACATCTTATTTTTTTGACAATTGGAGGGATCCAAGTAGAGGAATGAACATAATCATAAAATTGGGTGAATTCGGGACTTCCACTTCATTCCCTTCTTTGGGTAAACTGACAACTTTCAACGATTCAGGAAAGGGAGAAAAAGAGATGGTACCTTATTTTTTCCATAGTTTTTATTGATATGATGCAAAATACTTCGAAATCGAACTCTTAATGATGAATTTCATCACTTTTTATCATGTCATTGTTCCCTTCCTTCATATTCAAAGATTTTATCATTTCTCTACATGAGCTTCCCACATCCACCTTCTGAGCCTTAATTTCGCCACCTTTTTCCATACTACTACATCTTTCTTATTGTTCTTCTATTGGAATACATACCTTCTTTATCCACACTTGTTTATGAGCATGAGCTCCAGCCAAATGACCTAAACAATCCTTTTGTAAATGTCCCACTTACCAGCAAGCGAAACATCTGAACTATATTTTCCAATAATCCAATCTCTGGGTCCAAGAGCTTCCATGCATATCTATTTTTATTTCTTGAAAGAAACCTTCCCGCCGCATNTCCCACTTACCAGCAAGCGAAACATCTGAACTATATTTTCCAATAATCCAATCTCTGGGTCCAAGAGCTTCCATGCATATCTATTTTTATTTCTTGAAAGAACCCTTCCCGCCGCATATCTATTCTTATTTCTTGAAAGAAACCTTCTCGCATATCCATTTCCACAAGAATCCCTTCTTGTCTTTTGTCAATTTTGGTCTCCCAATCGTCCTAGAGTGCAACAAATTTACCCAGCTTATTCTCAATCGACTCCATGATAGGTTTCTTCCATAACACCATTAGTAATCCCGACAAAATCACCCATATCTACAAAATATTATGTGGTTATTTTTTTCACGTCGAACCCAACATGCCATTTTTTAAACCAATCCTAAGGCTCCCCATGAACAAATTCGATCTAATAATTTTGATCCATCCTCCTCCTCACATACCTTTAATAAGAACCATCCTCACATCAAGATATGAAATTTAAGAGAATATCCTAGCCAAGGTTTCACGTCAATATATGAAATTTAACAAACTTATATATATATATATATATACTTCATTTTAATTAAATAAAAAACACAATCAAGATGGCTTAAAAGAAATTTTAAACCAACTTTAAACATCGATGTTTTTCAGGTATTTTTTTTCAATGCTCCAATGTATCGTAAGATGTTTGAAGAGAAGAAAAATGATGTTAGAAAATAGCATCAACTTTTATTTGATGCAAAAATATTTAAATAATAAGAACATTACACAGAATAGCATTTGAGCAAAAAGATTTTAAAAAATAGAACATTACAAAAATAGCAATAATTAAAGAAGATTTCAAAGATATTTTGGCATTTATTATTTCTCAATGTTGTTACTAGAGGGATATTAGGTTATCAAATTAAATCGCCACTTAAATGTACCATACTATTCAACATAAGATGTAATATATATGTACAAGGTATTGTGTTTAGTTGATTGAGAAGAAATAGAAAAAAAACGATTAATTTTATAATATATGTATTTGTTACTTCTAAAATCATGATTTTATTAAACATGGGAAAATATTTTTTTTAATGTGAAGTTTCACTGTTATGATGTGTTTATTGATAAAATTGAGCAATATTTTTAATACGAATATTTGTGCCCATTGTTGGCTTATTTTTATTGAAGATATAGTTCTTCTTGCAAAACTATTAATGATTTTCATAAGCAACTCAAAGGTTGGTAAAGTGATACCTATTCACAAAGGTAGTGATACAATGTAAGAAATTACAAAACCATCATGGTTGGTAATCTCTTTTCTAAGCTATTTGAGACCATTATACATTAGAATTTAAGGCCCCTTCTAGGTGAATTGATGAATATGGGTAACACATTTTGGCCAAAAGTCATGGTGAAAATTTGGATTTTTACTCATTTATTAAAGCAAATCCCTCAAAATTCGTATATTCATTGTGAATTTTGTTTATACCCAAAATTGGTGCACTGATCATGTCACAAGCCCATTCACCCACATAAACCATCATGCCACTTCATTTCCACTCATTTCCACCCCTTGGACCTTGACAAAAGCCAAAAAAATCGAAACAAATATAAAAAGGGACACCCAAAATTCTAGTCGCACATTTCCTTGGGGAATGAGTGACCCAAATCACACTAAATCCCTAAAAAATAGTGACCCAAGTTGCACAAAAACTCAAAAATAAGCAACCTAACTCCCAAAATGAAATTTTCCGATTTCCTACTTTTCTCATGCTATAAGAGGAAACATGAGCTCAAACACTAGCTTGACACAAATCATGGCGAGGATTCTCAGAATGGAAAAAACCATCCTCATCCTTATCCCAAATCCTTGCATCGATCCTATAAAAAAAAAACCAAGATCCATCATCCATTACAAACGCATACTCTATCCATTCATTAATCTCCCAATCCTATCACTTTGTCAAAATTCTACCTGAATCCAGAGCTATCATTTTCCCTACTCCTACTTCACATGTTGGAGATCGCTTTCATGATACATAGTTGGAGGATCGTGGACTATACAGAGACCAAGCGAACCCTCCCTTGGATGGTTGCAATGGCCCCTTCCACTACAACTAAGAGGTGATTCTGACTCCCTACGTTTTTTATAAATATGCAATCTTTATTTTTGTAAAACATTATCTCTTCTGTGTTTATTAATGGAGAATGCGTAAACGGATTAGTTTAGATTTTATTTCATGTCATTTAGTTTAGTTTTGTTGACACACTAGTTAGATTTTTTATGTTTTTTTTGTCTATATTATTCCATTTTGAAACTCTATTAAGGTTTGCAAAACCCCTAGTCGGTTCATTTTAGAAGGGGTTGGTGTGAAAACACTAGCAACATTTTTTGGCGATCATACTGGGGATGATATGTATCATTATCCAGTTATGCATTTTCGTGTTTTAGTCCTTTCTTGGGATTTTTTTTACCTTAGATAAACTTGATTTTCTATCTATTTATTTCTCATCTGTGACTGCTGTTGGAATAATTTCTGGACTAAAACTCCCCTAGGTTTCTTGAGACAATCCCTTTTTTTGTTCATTTTCACTATTTTTGGAGTTCACTAGTGCAGGTCACACTTGTTTCACCATTTCAAGCGATTTGATTCACATTGTTTCCTTTGAACTGTGCGATTTGAGTCCAAAAACTCAGTTTCTAAGTCAAGTCATGACTATTTTTAAGTTTTGAGAGACCTTGGTCTCTCAGTTTTAAGATACCCTGGTTAGGAGGGGACCTTTTCATGAAGGCCCCACGATTATGAACATGAACAACACACTTTTTGTTCCTTCCATGTATTCCACTACTACAATATTTCCATTCATGGCTAACCTCAGCCTCCCTGATTTGTCGAACTTGGCCAATGATCCAATCCGCCATGATCCAAACTAGTTCCCTATCATGCCCCTATGCCTACCAAACTCCCATAAAACATATCAAAAATTCAAAGGGAAGGTTGGGGAAGAATCCCAAAACCATATCATGTCATTTCACCTATGGTGCTCTTCAAATAACATCATAGATGATTCCATCGGGATATTCTTATTTCATAGGACCTTAACTGGTGTTGCCACTAAGTGGTACATCGAACAACCTCATGGGACACATCCCATTTTTTTGTCCTTGGCCTCCACTTTTTTACAGTTCTTCTAGTTTCTCAGTCAATGCGATGAGGGTGTAGAAATCCTCCTTTCGTGTCAGCAAAACTCCTCCACACACATCACAAACATACATGAGTGACGATGAGGCCACAGTTTGTGTAATATCAAACATGATTCATATATTTTGATTTCTGAAATCTCTCCTTCCTGCCATTGCCAAGGATGTGTCCTCTAAACGACCACAAACCGAGGAAGAGGATATCATCAAAGATCAATGGTATGACCCAATTCATGTGTAGTTAAGTTACTTATACACAATCATCCTTGACACCCCTCACAGATATTCCATTTAGAAATACCCACCTGGGTATATACACCAGTGTATATACCCAGTGTATATACTTGATATATACACCAGTGTATATACCTACTAGTATATACACTAGTGTATATACTAGTAGGCACAAAAAAGGAAACGAATGAGGAATAAATAGAAATGAATGAGAAAGGATTTGAAAGGGGAAGTAAAAATTTTAACATGTAAACATTAGAATATTTGAGTGTTTTATACATCACAATTATTAAGGTAAAACATAGTATTTAACATTTAGAAGAAAACTTTCAGAAATGAGGCAAGGGATGTGTGAGTTGTTTGTCTTGCCATTCGGTCTTGCAAATGCACCAATGATATTTCATAGACTGATGAACATCACACTTCGACAGTATTTTGATAATTTTATTCTTATCTACCTTAATGAAATTTTCATTTACAAGAAAACATGTACTAATCGCAACATGTTGGGACTATAATAGAGGAATTTGGTTATAAAAAATCAAAATATTGTGTCCAACCAAATAAACAAATTATTGTGTCATAATTACAAAACTATCATCTCAAATATGTCATGATTGAAATAGTATATATACACTAGTATTATATACTATTTATCTAGTATATACAACAATATATATACCTAGTGTATATACCTAGTGTACATACACTATATACACCAGTGCATATAACTAGTATATACACCAATGTATATACCTAGGTACCTAGTATATATACCACTTATATATAGTAGGTATATATACCTACTATATATATATACCATGTATATATAGTAGGTATATATACATACTATATATACCGAGTATATATTGTCTTGTCCTTGACTCAATGAACTAATTCTATATTGTTGGGGGTGTTCCATTGTCACCAAATGCAATCTTATAATGACCTATGTTGAGATCGAGTTGTTCTATATTCCAATATCGTCACAATGAAATATAGTAGGGCCCCCTTCACCCATTCTTAGGAATGGAATTTCTTATCCTTCCTCAAACTCCTCTAGCTCTTTTGGTTGGATATTTGTGGTTTTAATGGTAGCATTGGGTTCTATTTGACTTAGGTCTGTCTTCCTTGCTTAGGATAGTGTATTTATTTGAAAAATCTTTTAAGCCTTGAGTTTCTATCTTATTTCTTTTTATCCTAAAGTTTTGGGTTTGTTTTGATTTCATGTTTTTAATACTCTAGGTATTTATGACATTTTAGCTCTTAGCTTATGCTCCTATAATATCTTGAGTTCATTCATAATTGTTCTATGGTTTCGAAATATTCTTTATGGTTATTAGTATGAGCTAGGAGTACATGAACATTACTCAAGAAGCAGGTATGCTGCCAGCTTGCCGAGGTCAAGTTTTTGTGTAGGAAAACTTCTCTACTTTATGGTCACCTCTTGGTTCTGTTGCCCCAGATGCATGAATGTGAGATTGTGAGAAGGTTTATGTAGGTCAGCATTGGCTCCTGGAAATTTCAAATTGTATTGAAGGAGAGCTTTCGTGGATGCTTTTGAAGTCCATAGATGAAAATCAAAAGGCATGCTCTAAATGTGAAAGCTATGAAGGTAAGGATATTGGTGGCTAGGAGCTACATAATCAAGGGATGGATGACATGGAAATCCATTATGTAGGATTAAACACACCTCCTAGGCATAATTTGACCGAACTTGTGTAGAAAACCTTGGTAATGCAGATTACTCGCTCAAGTATTTCCATATTTCCTGGCAAAATAGTAGTTGAATTTTGGCGTAGTTTTTGATAAAAAGAGATGAAATAAGAAAAACCAAAACATGGGTTTTTTTGAAGACGAGGTGATTTAGAAAAACCACTCTCCGTTTTTCAACATCCACCATACTTTAGGAAATACAAGTGGTTCTTTGAGACCATTTTTTCCATAATTTCTACCAAAATCGCCTCCTATTTAAATGTTGAGTCCACCAGCAAAAAACTATAATTAGTTATGGTGCCCATACAAACAATGTTACAGTAGTGGTTCAAGAAAAAAATTATACAAGATTCTTTAACTGTTTGATAGAACACTATGGAAATGATTCATTATTCCTATTTTCCCTGCGAGGCAGTGTTTCAAAGAATAAAAATGAGGGCTTTGTCAAATCATCAGCAAAGGTAGTGAAATTTGATTCTGCAGTCCAACAAATGGGAAATTAATTTATTTCTTCATTCGAGAGAATTTATTTAGATAGTAAAAGATGATAATGACGAGGGAATTCATAACCTAACAGTGAAAGCAATTGATACTGATCCCCATACAAATAGAGAACTTAATAAAGGTGAAAACATCTTGAATTATTTGTGTCTTCAATCTCTTGTATCACCACAGTCCTCAACTTCTAGGGCTTCGATAAGCTCATCTGTGGTATCCATTTCTTGCAATTCTAATTCTTCATCATCCTCACCCACGAACTCACTTATGGCATCATTTCAGAGTTCTCCACATAAATCTGTCAAGCCAATTTCTAAAGCAATGAAAACCGCGGCGGTGATTTTTCATAATGTAGAAGAAATGGAATCAGATTATGAGTATTCATCTAAATTTAACTCGGTAGAACTGCGACCAAGCCCATCAGGTAATATGAGAAATGGTTATTGTGGAGGATCAGAGCAACAACGGAAGAAAGGGGTATGCCATAGATGCATTAGGTTAAAGGACAAGGAATCATGTATTGTCTGAAATGCCAAGTATAGCAACAATTCTATGCTAAGAGCAATGGGATCAATGCCTGAGGGGTGTAAATGTGTACCTTGCATTGGTCATCCAATTGATGAGTCAAGGCAATCAACTTTAGGGAAATGCTCATGAATGTTGTGTCGTTTCCTTAATCCTTTAGAGGTTCAGCAAATTAATGGTTGAGAAACCAATGACTATTTCCCAACAACCTAATCAAATGGAATCAAAGGAAAACAGGCAGCAATCTTCAACAACTAATGAAAAGTGGCAGAGTTTAAGCACTAAAGGTGGCAGAGTATTTATGCTTTGATTTGAAATCCCGATAGAATGCAGCAAGATATATAAGTTCCAGATTTGAAATTAAGTATTCCCATATTTCAAGCAATTTACAATCTATCTCTGGATTCTTAGAGATTCTATAAAACTTTTCAAGTAGCATTTGAAACCTTCAAAGATGAAGCTGAGTTGAAAAAGGATAATTTCCATATTTGATGGCGAGAATCAGAAAGAAGGGAACAACTCTAAGTGAATCGAGATTAGTTCTCCTTTAAGTTTATTGTTAAGATTTTATTTCCAGATCTTGTAACAGATTTGAGGATGTAAATACTTATAAATGTTTTCATTTGTAAGGTGATAGGGGGGAGACACACATGGGAGTCGGTCTTGGGAGACTGTGCAGACATTAATGTTTACTTTTGTAAGAACTTCTTTTTCATTTTGAATTACTTTTAATACATTATATCGAGCTAGGCCTTTGATCTAAACTGTTTTTATATTCTTTAGTTCAGTTTGAACTCTTCATACTGTGAATGTTGTGTATATGTTTTCTATGTTTCATTTCATGTATGAATGTGAATATTAAATACTTATTGATATTTGGAAAGTGTTTTCAAAGACAAGTATTATTATATATGGGGTACAACTACAAACTGTGTGTTTATTGTTTGCAGTCATATATATGTTAAAGCTTATCTCCTGTACCTTAATGCTTGTCATTCATTATTGCAAGACTCTTGTCTTTTACATTTGAATTGCCAAAGTTTTCAGACATTGTCTTCTGCCTTGTTATCCCTACCCTTTTGATTTGCATTGTTATCCAAACAAAACCTATAAAAACAGTCTTTTAATTGAGGTTCCTGAACACTGCTAACCCCGTAGTCTAGGTAGCAGACTTTAGGGAAAACAGGTTCCATGTTGATAATCCTCTTTAACTTATCTAGGTATAAATTAGAGTCTAAATTTGAGGCTTTCAACTTGGTTAGAAAATATTGAGTTAAATTCATCATTCTTCAAATGGGCCAAGTGGTTTTTGGAAGATAGATTTGCTACTCATATTTCCACATTTGGTTAAATAAAAAATAGGAACACTTGCTACTAGTATCAAACAAGGAGGAAATGTTGCATAAAACAAAAGAAAGGAAAGTGAAGCATAATAACTAAAATATTTGTTAGAGATTAGTATATGGATAATCAATAAGGTAGTTAGGCAATATGTTATAATAAATAAGAAGATACAGTGAAAGTGAACCATTCTCTTTTGTATGGAACCTTATTATGCTTTTGGAGAAATTTATTGATGTCTTTCAGATACTGTGCTATGTCTAAGGTAGTACCTTGAGTGGTGATGCTATGTGAATACACCACTTTCTTGTTATATGTGTTGATTCCTCTCAACACTACTTGTTTCCCATCAGAATCTTGGAATTTCATTTTAAGAACATTGTAATTTATGGAATTCTCTCTGTCGGTAAAATTGTATGCTAATTAATTCGACATTAAATTATAGACCGTGACCCATAGACTTAGAGGTGCAAGCAAAATATGTACAGGACCAGGTCCTAAGCTAACATAGTCTATCCTAAACTAATGTTGACAAACACACAAAACAATTGCAACCAACCCAATCATATTGGAAGAAAACCCACCATAAGGTGACCATATCTACCGAGTTAGGCCATTCATTCCTTTGTTGGTGATTCGTACTATTTAGAAATCAAATCAAATGAAAGGGCTTCAAGAACAAATTAATGCCAAATAAATATTTCCCTGCTTACTTCAAAACATAAAGAAACAAGAGCAGTTAAGTTTAAGCCCACATCATAGTTAATAAACTAGTTTAATCTCTGAAACCAAATCCAAAATTCAAACACAAAATCCAAAACCGAGTCTATAAAATTTTATCCAACTTAAATATACATATTGATGTGGGTGCAAGTGAAAAGCAAAATCCATTCCAAAAAGAATATCTAAAACATGAATAAAAAGAGAAAAAGAGAAAAATCATAAATCGGTTTCAAACATGTACAAGATTGGTACTAGGAGGAAAAGTGGCTCTAAATTGACATTAAAATTAATTATTGTGCAACCACAAACTCAATTCAAACATATAACATTAGAAAAATAAACCAAATCACAAAATCAATGCCAAACTAACAGTTGGTACCAAACTAGTACTGAATCAGACCGACATCTGCAAAAAATTCCAAATTGTAAAATAACTCAAATATCTCTTTCAAAAATGCATACAGGAAAACCACATGGGAACAAAACCTCTCCTAAAAAATGGACATGGGGTTAAAAATATGAAGTTGAATGGAATCCATCACCATCCATCACTCACTCTAATAAATTATCCCAAGTAAGTGAATTTCTTCTCAGTAAACTCTTGGTGAATATATCAGCAGTTTGCTCGGTGGATGGCCAATATTGCAAGGCTATCACCTGATCATGCACTAAGCCTCGAATGTAGTGCATATGGATCTCTATGTGCTTGGTCCTATTCCTATGTACTGGATTTTTAGATATCTTGATTGCACTTTGCTGTCACACCAAATGACATTGGTCGAATCAAGTGCAATACCAAGCTCCCAAAGAATGCCTTACAACCACACACATTGTGTGGATGCATTCACTGCTTCCTTGTATTTGGGATCAGCTAAAGAAAGAGAAATAGTGTGCTATTTCTTACTTGACCAGAAAATGGGACCATCAGCAAGCATTAAAAAAAAAACCTGAAGTGGAATTTTTGTCATTGGGATCTCCATCCCAATCCAAATCAGAAAATCCAATTAGTTCTAGTGGAGAACTAGCTACATAGTGTACCCCAAAACTCCTGGTTCCTTGAACATACTGAAGGATATTATTTGCTTCCTTCCAATGGATCTCATGTGGATGTTGAATATATATTTCTTTAGAACTAACAACATATTCTAAATCCGTTCTTCTATGTGTAAGGTACAACAAACTACCAACTAGTTTCCTGTACAATGAGCAATCTACCAAAGGAGAGTCACCAAATTCACCTAGGTTTATGCCAGTGGCAGAAAGAAATGGACACTTGGCTTCCTTACAATCATCCATTTTAAACTTTATCAACAGGTCTGAATCATACTTATGTTGGCTGAGCATGATGCCTCTTTCATATTTCTCAATTTCCAAACCAAGAAATTGTTTTAGCAATCCTAGATCAGTCATTGCAAATTCACTGTGTAGAGATGCCTTAATTGATCCAATTTATTTGGTGCAGCTCACTGTAATTAAGAGGTCATAAAAATACAATACAATAACCTTCAATACATCACCATTTTTCTTCAAATACACATTATTATCATACTTTCATCGAATAAAACCAATTGAGAGAGAAAAACTATCCATTTTGGCATACCAAGCCCTTGGGGCTTGCTTGAGGCCATAGAGTGATTTATTCAACCTGCAAAAAAGGAAAGGATCCTCTTGGAAACATTCAGGTTTCTTCATGTATATCTATTCATGTATTTCACCATGGAGGAATGCACTCTTGACATCCATGTGGTGAACCTCCCAACCTTTACTAGCAGCAATGGCTAAAACTAGCCTGATTGAGTCCATCTTTGCAACCGATGCAAACGTCTATGTATAGTCCACTCCTTGGAATTGATAAAATCCTTTGACAACTTATATGGAATTGTACTTAATATAAGAACCATCTGCATAAAATTTGGTTATAAATACCCACTTACTTTTCACAAGATTCCTCTTGGGAAGAAAGGGAGCCAATTCCCTAGTCTCATTCTCTTGTAGAGAATTGAATTCATCTTGCATGGATGATTCCCAACCTGGGTCATTAAATGCTTCATGATATGATTGTGGATCATATCCAATCATAATATAATAGTTCTCACCAATATAAAATTCACTTGCATAAGAAGCATTGTGAAATTGTGATATTGTTTTCCAGGATGTAAAGGATTACCTGCTAGATCCCCAGCAGCTTGTATGGTTTTCTCAGCCCATTTGGGACTTGAAGGTGAGTCATGTACAAAAATGTCATATTAAGCCATGTCATTATCATAAATATCATAAAAATCATAGGTGGAGTCATCACTTACATCATCATGGTGTTGGGGAGAAGAGCATTCCCTCGGTGCTAGTTCAAAATCAGGTATAATCTCCTCCTCGAATTGCACACTTATTTCAATGAAATTTTTGTGTGTTGATGTATCAAAGAGATTATAACCCTTTGTGTCTTCACCATAACCAACCATGATACATTCTTTACTATCTGGTTGCAATGCCTTCCTCTTTTCTGATGGAATTCGAGCCCATTCCCTTGAGCCAAAAATCCTAAAATGTGAGATGTTTGGTTTGTGACCAAACCAAGCCTCATAGGGTGTTTTCCCTTCACTGATTTTTGCAAATACCTGTTATGAATATATTAATCACAATTTATGGCTTCATCCCATATATTAGGACTTAAATACTTTTCCTCAATCATGCATGTATCCATCTCCTTGAGAGACCTATTTTTCCTCTCTGCCGCACCATTTTGTTGAGTTATGTAGGGGACCGAATGCTACATTTGGATTCCAAATTCCTCACATAGGTGCTGTGAATTTTTATTGACATACTCTTACCATTATCAGTCCTAAGTATTTTAATCTCATTCCCACTTTGTTTCTCCACTAGGACCTTCCAAATATTCAAGGTCTCAAAGACTTCATATTTTAGCTTAATGAAGTACACCCAACAGAACATTGAGTAATAATCTATGAAAGTGAGAACATACCTTGATCCTCCATAGAAGGGAGTGGTAAGAGGACAAATGAGATATGAATTCACCAATCCAAGTGTTTTTTTATCTCTCCTTTCCTTCCCCTTCTCATAGCTGCGCTCTGGATGCTTTCCCACTACACAACCAATCCATGCACCATTGGAAGGTTTGATAGGAGGGAGCCCTTCCACCATCTCATCCTCGTTGATTGCTTGAAGGTATTTGTAGTTCATGTGACCAAATCTCTCATGCCATATCTTGGAGGTCTCATTGGAATGAGATAGGAGTGCTTTCCCTCTAGAATTTGGAAGAAATTTGGAGAATTTATACATTCTAGTTTGGTGATATGCATACCCCAATGCCACAACTTGGTTGGAGGAGATTTCTTCTATCCCTACCAAATATAGAGTAAATTTTACTCTCTTGGATTCTCCATTATGTTTCATTTGGTATACTAACAACAAAATTTCTTCCAAGTCTGGTACATAGAGGAAATCATTGAAATACCCATTGTCGAGGTTGATCCTGCCAATTCCCTTGGTCTGGATCTCAGAGTCATCTCCCATTCGAACAACTGGGCCACTATTCGAATGCATGGAATTGAATATCTCTCTGACAAAGGCCATGTTCCTGGATGCTCTCAAATCAATTATTAAGTTGGAGGTATCAGAAGATCCTACTACCAAAGCATGACATTTCTCCTTGTTGCAAGAACCTGAGCTTCCATCCTTCTTCCTTGCGCCATCTAGGACTGGGATGTTATTTTTCTCCAGTAGCTACACCATCATTTCAGTGGTTTTCTTCATTTAGGAGATCTTTGTGTGCCATCCCTTGTGGAAAAAGGTGCATTTGTTTTTCTCCTTTCCCTTCTTTTCCTTATCCCTTGAAGGATTCGAACCCCCATCAGGATTCTTGGGTATGTATGATTTCTTCTTCTCTCGTTGTTTCGAATTATTTTATTTCTTCTTTCCTTTGGAGGCATTCGAAACACCTGTAGCCAAGGATTGATCCTTTCATTCTTTGATGGTGCCCATATGAACTAGCTTATCCTTCTCATGGGTCAAGGACTCCATGAAGCTAGCTAGTGTTGGAATTTTCCAATTTTGAATGGTTAGCTTGCCAGAAAGGAATGTGCTAACAAACACTAAGTATTATGGCCCCAACTTCGAAATCATTAAAAGTATTATATGTTCTTCCTTCTTCTAGATTCCACACTTCTTGAGTTTAATTAACAAAGACTTAACTTTGGTGAAGAACTCTTGGATGGTGCCAAAATGTGTTGGGCTCAAGGTAATGAGATCATTTTCAAGCTGATGTCCCCTAAATTCATCAGTTTTCCCAAAGAGAGATTCGAGCTTCTTTCATACATCATTTTGGGGTTGTCAAACAATCAACATGAAATAGGATATCTCTTTAAATGCTTAAACACAGGAATCCAAATTCCTCATCAATTTTATTGAAGTATTTCGACTTCTCTACTACAGAATTTGGCTCCACTTTTGTACCCATGGTGACCCTGTAGAGACCCTTATATCTCAGTTGGATGACCATATCGGCCTTCCATTTGAATTAATTGAATGGAGTGAGAAATATGTGGTTTTTCTCCATCTCTTCTTGCGCTAGTGGTGAGATTTTGTTGAAAGTACCTACAAAAACACTCAAATTTTATCCGGAAAATCTCTCAAATGTGTAGCTAAAACACTCAATATTGATATACAACTACAATAATCTCTGATACTATGTTATAATTTGATCTACTTCTGGATCTAGGAGCACAAGAGACTCTCACAATTTGAGTTAGTTTGGAAAAACCAGCAAAAACTCTTGAAAGAGGAACAAATTTACATACACATGTCAACACAAAGTGAATATTATTGAACTGTCTAACATATGAATGTGTTTAGATCAGGTATATATTATGTTAGGATCAATTCGTGATACTTATGAAGCCAAATATGAGTGTACATGTGACATGGCCAAAATTGACCTCAATCCCCCCTAGGTGGACCAATCAAGCTCCAACGCATCCCAAATAGTCACAAAACCTCCATTGAACATTGGTAAAGTGTGTTGGGAAAATAGTGAGTCCAAGTCATGCATGGGTGAGAAAATAGAGGTGTGTGGGAGGCTCAATGTGACAATAAATGCTCCTAGGAGAGCCAAAAATGATAAAATACATCATTAGCACCCCTAGTCAAATCCAAATTCCCTAATTCAAGGAGGTAGTGCTCCAAGACATTAAATGAGGGAACACATGTGTTGGTTTTACCAACTAGAGAACTTGTGCATGTGTGAATGGTCTGAAAATAACCAGTTCACCTCCTAGATTTCAATTCCCTAAGTCTAAACCATAGCAATTTAATGCTTAGAAGCAAATGAAATTGACTAAGGTATAAACCAAGTTACTAAGGATGGATTAATATTCTAACAAAATGATTTTAATAAATGAATCAATATTAAACTACACTCAGGATTTTAATTTTATTTTCTTCTCAAAACAAGGGTTAAATCAGTTCGAAATGATTTATTAACAATTGTAGAACCAAACTGAAAATATGAAAATACATAGAGAAAACAGTTAGCTGGAAATGAAAATTAAATCTAATAGTAAATAAATCAATATACAATTATGCAAACTAACTAAGAAATTTGAGAGAAGACATTACCCAATATTGAGGGGCCCTTCCCAATTTGGCTAATGTTGCTTGAATATAATTAGCTCAGGTGAAGAGAAATGAAGCAACAACAGTTGAATTCTCCACTAAGATCAAAGACGTTTACAAGATCAACTCTTTCTCATGCTTGTTTTCAAAAATGAATTATTTGTCAATTACAAAAAAAAATGATAATGATCATCATGTTGGGGTTTATCCTCAGCCTTTCTCCTCTATTTATACGTTTATATCAAGCTTAAACAACTTGAACAAACTCATAAAATGGCCAACTCATAAAACACAATTTGGCAAGAATTGACAAAATGCCACCTTGATATCTCTCCAGTGGATGCGAATTTGGAGAAATGATTTCTGGGTTTTGTAGCTGGCTAGGTTTTCTTCAAACCTTATAAACCATTCGACAAGATATTCTCCCATGTGCACACAAATCGAGGCATAATATGGAAGTACAGAAATATTCACTGCTAAAAATATGGGTTTTCATCATTTTGGGAAATTTTGAGTTAAAGAACCCTTGACTCTTGAAATATTTGGAATTTTGGAAAATTGTTTCAGTAGACCCAATTGCATATGTTGGGAGAAAAACCCATGTCTCTGATTTCTTAAATTCTACCTCATCACTTTGAAAATTGCACCACAAAAAGGCTAACTGAAATATTTTACAAACTTAACTTCACATGTGCCATGCTTCACATGTGTGAGCGGGTGAGTTCTAATAGATTCCTCACCATATAGAAGCATATAGATAACTTCTCCAAGTGGCGTAATTTGGATTGGTGAAGTGAAAGTATGGTAATGGATGGTCTTCCAAAGTTTTAGTGTCAGAATTATCGTTGGAACCACGAGTTCTTCCCTTAGTGAAACCATGTCATAGTGCCTTCATTCATGGGATATTAAATAATACCCTTAATTTCATTAGATATTGATAATTACTTACAAAAATCCTTTTGTTGAGCCCCCCTCCCAATACATATTTCAAATAAAAAAAACCCAAATTTTACAATATATTCCTTGTTTTTACTAGAAACCCCTTTTTATACACCCCCAATACCTATAAATCCCCCATACCCTATTCCTCGCCCCCCAATACCTACAATATATTGACCTTATTTTTCACAATTAAAAACCCCCATTTATGAATGAATGTGATAAGATATTGCTCAAAAAGGTGAATCCCCCGTGGCTGGAATGGGTGCCAGAAATGCAGAATTTGATTTATGAAACACAACATTTCACCATTAGTAACAAAATTACTCAAAATAAATCATAAATATTAAAATAATAGAAATAGGTAAAATATATAGTGTTTTCCTCCTCCTAAACAATAATTCCACAAAAAAAATTAATGATCTAATCTTAGAACAAAATGAGTACCATCTGATATAAAAGCCAAATTGTATAATCAAACTTTCCCATCAATTTGACTTTCTAATTATATAAACGATGTAAAATTTGGGAGCCATCACTCTCCAATGGAGTACAACCATTCCACTCCCAACACCAAGTTAGTATTTTCCACATTGACCACAAAGAAACTATTTGTCATATTATAATATCCTATGGTTTCTTGCAACTTATGAATCCATTTAGAGAAATATATGGAATTGTTACTTGGAATGATGACAGTGAAGCCTTCAAATTTCTATGTGGGTAGATTCCTTCTTTCCACCAATGTTGTGTCAATGAAATTATTGGTAGAACCCCCATTAACCAAAACAGAAATTGTTTTCCCTTGAACCACTCCCTTGAATATGAGGGTGTGGAAGCGGGGTACTCCTGTCAAAACTGCAATCTTGCCACTTTTTGGTGGTGGCACTTCATATATTGTCTCATATGCTCCTTCTACATCAATTGGTGCTTCCTCATCTTCCTTCTCAGCTTCACTCTCTGAGAAGAATTCAATGTAGTGTTATTTTCCCTTGGTAAAATTTTGGCCTAGAACCCATGGTTCCTGGCTGGTGAAGCATAATTTTCTCTTCCTAAATTCATATTTGTCTTTAGAGATGTTCTCTCTCTTGAAATTGCTAGTCAAATTCTTTAAGGTATGCCTTAGATTCTTGAACTGAGAAGGTACAAAATTTCTAGGATGAAATATTGTTCTTGGAATAAGGTACAATCTCTCTCTCTCTCTCTCTCTCTTTCTCTCTCTCTCTCAGTGTGTGTGTGTGTGTCCCTCCATCAGCCCCCCCCTTCTCTCATAATCTCTCTCCACCTTCTCTCTACCTCCCTCACTATCCCTGCATCCATTACTCTCTCTCTATCATTCAACCCTCCCTGCTCTCTCTTTGTTNCTCTCTCTCTCTCTCTCTCTCTCTCTCTCTCTCTCTCTCTCTCTCTCTCTCTATGTGTGTGTGTGTGTGTGTGTGTGTGTGTGTCGCTCCTCCCTCTCTCTCTATCTCTATGTGTGTTTGTTTCCCTCCCTCAATCCCCTTCTCGTATAACCTCTCTCCACCTACTTTATACCTCCCTCGCTATCCTTCCCTCCATCACTCTCTCTCTCTCTATTGCTCACCCCTCCCCCTCTCTCTCTATCACTCACCACCCCCCCTCTCTCCCACATAATATCTACATGTGTGTGTGTGTGTGTCCTCCCCTCTCTCACAAACTCCCTCTGTCTCTCCCTCTGTCTCCACCTTCTATTTACCTCCCTCACTATTCCCCCCTCTATCACTCTCTCCCTCCCTTCTCCCTTAATCACTATCCCTCCATGCCTTTATCCCTCTCCCCTACCCTCTATCTATGTCAACTTATATCCCTCCCTCTCTGTTAACCCAAAAAATCCCTCACTTAGCTCTACATGGCCTACACCACCCAAGGACACCCATTCACGACCCTCCATTAGATCCCCACACCCTCAAAAAGGCTTAAGGATGAAGAAAAGGGCTTAAAAAACCCAAAAAGGATCCTAAATAACTCTCCTAGTGCATAAAGCCTCCAAAAAGGGGCTAAAACCCCTCAAAGGATCCTAAAACCCTAAAAGAAGCTAAAGTTAGGGCAGAAGGGGCTAAAATCCCAAAAAGGGGCTAAAGCCTAGACCAAGGGCTTAAAACCCTAAAACCCCAAAAAATCTATAAAAGGAGGGTGGGGGGTCACTCTCAAACACACTCCTCCCTTGCATACTGTTATGCTGCTCATGGATGCCTTGAGACCCTTTGTCTCTCAAGCCACGCACATCCATCCTCTCATCCATTCATTCTCCCATTGAGCCATAGCTCCTCCATAGCCAAGAGAGAGAGAGAGAGGTGCTTCTTCAAGCCACGGTATGGTGGCCCATTGCACCAAAGAGAAGGTATACCATTTTTTTCTTATGTATCTGTTTTAGTAGCTTAGTTGTTTTCTGACCCATATTTGCTTGCAGGTTTTTTTAACTTGTTTTGCAGGTTTTTTTTAACTTGTTTTGTAGGTTTTTTGTTTCTAATAGTTGTTTGCAGGTAGCTGGAGTTAAGCCCTAACCTTATTTGCAGAGGGGATTCCAGCCATTTCTTTTCTTCTTTCTTGTTCTTTGCTTTCTATCTGTTCCGTTTTCTTTCTGCATTTTCCACACGCAGGAACCTACCCTTCCGTCCTATAGACGGAAGGGAGCCATTCCTGCCCTTGTAGCAAGGAGAAATCCCTGCTACAGAACTGGCAACCATACCAGGTCGATCCCACAGGATCCTTGGTTCAGTTTTCTTTCGAATTTCAAGTTTTTCAGTTTATGCTCAAGTTTTAGAAATTTCTTGTCAAATCTAGCTTAGATCTAGTTTAATTTAAGTTTTTATTGTTGCCGAAGCCTCTGCAAGGCAAATCCGAGTCAGTTTGGCCATAGTACAGGTTACTATCGGCTGGATCTGACTCAGGATTAGAAAAACCCCAAATCCATGGTAGGTCACACTTATCAGGCTTGAACAAGGGATGAGGTCGCTCTTTTAGGCCTCACAGGCACGACAAGGTCACCCTTTTCCCCCCGAAAGGTGTGACTTCACTCAGAACAGCAGACTACTTCTATCTGTGAAATCTGTGCAACCCCCTCGCCCGTTTCTGGAAAAATTTCACGACCCCCTCACTGAAATTGACCCAAAATGTGTGATCTATCAATCAGAGGTTAAATTTCAGTTTAATAGGGACTATCAGTGCGGCTGAGCTACCTCTGTCTAGCACAGTAGTTCAATTTTAGTATCTGTTACAATTTACTGCAATTTCCTGTACAAACAATGTGTAAATTACAAACAAATTTTAATGGCTTAATGAATGTATCTTAACTAAAATCAACAATAAAATTAACATTCTTGCTCATTTTTCATCCTCTACCCAGTCATCACCCTCTGGGGTGTTCTCGGATACGACGAAGGAAAAGCTCGTATAGTCTTAGGCCCTTCACTGAATATTATTCTAAACCATTAAAAATGGATGGCTTAGAAGGTAGAGGGGGTAGAGAAGGAGGGCTTCTCACGATGCTAAGCGTCCTCCCTGTTGACCAACCTTGCATCCAGGAGGTGACCTGTGGATCTGGGGATGGGCCTAGTCCCATTGTGTTGAGGGCCCAGCACCTTCTCTTGGTCTAAGCAGAATATAGGTGTAAGGTATTCATCTAGTTAGGCCATCAACATTCAGGGTTAAAAATGTATCTGTTTACAAATTTTTTATTATTCACTGCTTGCACAACAATGATATGAGCTATGCTACAATATGATGAATTCATAAACCATTTGCAGCCACCTTATACCAGAAAGACAGAAAAACAAATACACCATACCAAGTAATCAACCCAACTCAATTCATGACGCTGAGAGAGCCTTAAAATTTATCAATTTACACTAAGTTCAAACAAATCCACAGTATTTGAGGACATAAGTCCCTGACTACTTCAACCGTGTGAAGTACTTGGGCTCAGCCTAGAAACTCATTGTGAGGAGTACCACGAGAACCCCAAAGTAGCTGGTCACTAAGAGGAATTGCCAAGCGAAATGGGCAACAACCCCCACCGATTGAGTAGAAACGCTCGTGAGGAAAAAGCCACGCATTGTCTTCTGGCAATATTGGTGGCCGAGTGACCACCTATAGCCAATAGGAAGCCATTGAAACTAGGGTCCAAACATCATTCCCATTGGTTTGATAAACATCTAACACAATTGATCCTTCAAGTGCAAGAATCTTGTTGGCGAAGATAGTAAACTGCTTGTTGAGGCTGCGCATGATATCTTCGGCTGCTTGCTCTTTCTCCGATATCTCCTGCAATGTTGTTGCAGATGCGTCGTTGGCCTTTTCCTGTGCAAACACATCATACTCCTTTAAGACTTTGAGCTGGTTGTCTTGCAAGTTTTCCCAGGCCTCGACACTTTCGTCTAGCAGCTTTGATGCACTACTTACAAGATCCGAGATCTTCGTTGCTGAGGCCTGAATATCTCTGAGACGTTGTTCCTTGACCTCTGGTGGACTCTCAGGAATAAGGTGAAGCTGAAGCTCCGCAATCTAGGCCTCATGTTCAGCTTGCATCTTCTCTATCTGGCTTCTAGACTGTTGTGCATAGTCTTTGATCTTTACTATTCTTTGCTCCGGTTCTTCGTCAGCCTGCATGTCAAATTCAGGGAGACTTCGACACGCTTCATCCAACACTCGCGCTAGTGTAGCTTGCTTGTTTTCTGTTTCCCTCTTCTTCTGTTCAGCTTCTTTCAACTGTGCTTTGAGGCTCTCACTCTGCTTCGTGGTATTCTCTAACTGCATGTGTGTGTATCTATCTCGTTCTCGGATCTCCTTCATGAGTGCCAATTGACAAAAATGCAGCTCTGGCATAAAAAACTTAGTGTAATCTATCTCAACTATCATGCTTACCTGCGATCGAGATGCTACGTCAGGTATTATAAGAGCTGCACTTGGTACTTATCCTTTGTTGTTTATGGCTGGTGATTGTCTAGTGTCTGCCTGCGCGCCTACTGGGGCACTGCTTGCTGCAACGCCAGTTGTTGTTCTTTCCGCTAACTCCTTAAGTTCTGCAATTCGTTGTGCTACACCAGTGAGCACATCAAGATGTTTAGCTTCAAACTCTGCCCATTTGCTGGATAATACCTCTGTAGACTTTGTCAGAGCCTGATCAAGCTCTTCAATCGTCAAAGTGGGTTCTTCGATGATATTCTTTCCCTTCGACACCTTGGTTTTCTTTCTGGGCCAAGGCTTAGTAACTTCCTCCACTTTGGGGGACTTGCACTTATCTGGGCGATTAGGGTCTGAAATGGTCTTGACTAATTCTTCTTCTTCTTCTCCATTTTGCTCTTCTTCGTCTCCATCAGCTCCGTCATCTCCACAATGGTCACCTTCACTCTGTTGTGACTCATCTTGTTCTTCGCTCGCTTCTAGTGGGTCATTCTGTTGCAGCTGGCTAGGACTTGCACCCACATCTATTACTGGAGGGACTGGTATGTCGGGCCTTGTTCCTACATCCTTCATCCATTCAACCGGCCACTGCTGAACTACTGCGAGGATGTCTTCCTGGTTCACCATGTATCGTAACTTCCACCATGTATGTTTGTTATCTGTGCGGGCCTGGATGAAGACATTATGCATATCAGCCTTGAATTTGGCCACTCCAGTATACTGAGAACATAGCTCATTACGGAGTCGCGGTGTTTTCAGGATCTCAACTGTAATATTCAGTGAATAGTTGGTGAACACATAGTTCGCCATCTGCTGCAAGTCCTTATCCTGTGAAATCCAAAGAGATGCATACCTTGTTGCACTAGGCATCTCTGGAGGCACATCAACAAACTATGCCTCGGTAGGTTCTCTCCATCCTACCAGTGCAATAAGCACTAACAACCATGAATAATGAAAGGCTCTACCTTTCTCCTGTGCATCACGGACATCTGCAAGGAATTCTCTAGCAATGTACTCTGTCCATTTGTAACTGTATCCTTCAGTACAGTTCGCAGCAATACTGACAATCAGAGCAGGTACTTCATTAGGTCTGCACTTCCGCATTAATTTGCATGCTAGGATCTCTGCGGCGAAGTGAATGTTCTAGTGCCCAATAGTCGATGTTTGATACCCTTGATTTCCTTTTGTCAAACCAAAGGGGTCTTTAATGTGCTGCACCAGCTTCGTATCTTCGTTCTTTCCAACAAATTCAATCCTAGGATCAGGCCCTTCCTTCGGCAAGCCTGTAATCCTATAAATCAGCTCCCCATCAATAGCAATTTTCTGGTTTCCTATCTATAGGTGCCCATCATGCACCAACGCCAATAACTGCTTGACCACCGCGGTAACTTGCGGGCTACAACCAAAGTGGGGGACATTCAGCATCTTCAATAAGCCAGCTTTCTCCAAGCCAGCAACCCATTGTTTTACTTCAAGTAACGTCGTTCCAACCTCTGGATAATGGACGGAGTGAAAGTATTTCCTAGGTGCGAACTATGAAAACTTCTCATGATTATTTGTATCATGGTCTACATACTTGAGCCGATCTAATCTTCCTGTCATCGTTCCGACCAACTTCACACCCTGTGGAAGCAAAGGGGTGAGTAATGCGAACTTGACTGTTCACCGAGTTGGCTGAACTCCTGGTCGAACAGGCGAGAGATATGGTGGACGCTGTGATGCAATGTTCTCATCCTCACCGAAGTCTTCGAAATCTTCAGGTGGGAGCTCTACCGAACCAAGAGGATTCATCTGAATCACAGGATCCACCGGTGTCTTTCCTGATGGTTTGTGCCTTTCTTCGTTATGCTTAGAGAGAAATTCTGCCTTAAACTTCTTTCTGTTAGATTGTGTCTGCATCGATTGATTCAGTGCTGGGGAAGTATCTTCATGAGGTGCAGATGTAGGTGGGTTCCTCATAAAGTTCTGCAGACCCCTCTTTCTGAAATCTCTCAACAATTGCTGGACTACGCGATCAGCTGACATGGACTCAACTGTGAAATTCAATAAAATGCGTAATGCGAAATTCACAGGCCTGGGTGTCTTCTTATAAGATCCAACGACCAAATATACCATAACTGTGTATTAAAGACACCAAATCTGACCGAGCGGCGGTAGATCTTGTCCAAACGATGCTATATTTCTCAAATACGGCTGTGGATTCGACCAAAATCTCATCATTACAGGCAGTTAATGCAGTTAACATACCGGTGCCGCCAAAGCTTACTTTTTCCAACGCTTGCATTTTAAGCTTCAACACATCTTTCTTCTTTGGCACAACCACTAACTTTGGCTTTGCCACAATAAGGACCTTCGACACATCCTGACACACGCTTCGACAGAACTTCTAACTTTGACCCACGACATAATTTCTTCCACAACCTTCGATACTTCGTAAATTTTCCAACAATCTGCCGAAGCTCTCTGAGAACAGCTTCATTATAGTCATAGTACCCAATTTCAACTATTCTTGGTACTTAGACGCTTCTTCTTGCTATTACTTCTGATCAGGGGGTACAGGCCTGTCCCTGTACTTCTTTAATCTACTTCCATTCACCATGGAGGGAAAAATTTCTCCATTCAATTTAGCTAACTGAACTGCACCACCATCGGTAACTTTCTGAACTATGTATGGTCCTTTCCAATGTGTTTTGAACTTACCTGGGAACTTCATGAATTTACTGTCGTACAAGAGCACAAGATCACCATTCTGAAAATGCTTCTTCTTAATGTGTCTATCATGCCATACTTTTTCTCTAGCTTTCTGTACTTGCTGCTGGAAACCTGCAATGAATCTGTCTTCTTCTAGTTCCAGTATCTTCACCAGCCTTTCATTCAACATGGTTGGATCATCCATCTCTGTAAAGGCAGATATTCTGAGGCTAGGAATAATGTACTCGATGGGCATAACTGCTTCTTGTCCATATACCAGCCTAAAAGGTGTGTGGCCTGTCAACTTCTTGCAAGTGGTTCTATAAGCCCATAATACTGCTGGAATTATAAGATCCCAATCATTTCTATTAACATTGCAAACCTTCGTCAGAGCGTGCTCAAGAATCTTGTTAAAGGCTTTGACAGTTCCATTTGCTTGAGGATGGTAGGTAGTACTCTTCTAATGATATACTTGAAATTCTTCAGTCGATGCTTCAATAGTCTTATTCAGAAAATGTGATCCTTGATCACTCATAAGAATTCTAGGACACCCAAACCTCGACAAGATATTATCAAATATGAACTTCGCAGCTGTAGCAACGCTACAGTCCTTGACTGGTTGAGCTTCGTCCCAACGAGTAAGGTAATCAGTTGCTATAATAATGTATCTTGCTCCAGATTTCTTTGCAGGGGGATTGATTGGTCCAACAAAATCAATAGCCCACTTGTCAAATGCTTGTAAAATTACCTGTGGAACTAGAGGCATCTCATCCCTCCTGGATGGTTTTCATGTCCTCTAACAGATATCACAGCTGCGGAAATACTCTCTTGCATCCTTATGAATCGTAGGCCACCACAATCCAGCTGTCAGAATATTCTGTGCCATAGCTTTTCCTGCATAATGACCTCCTGCTGCTCTAGAATGTTCCTTAGCCAAAATCAATGGATTTTCATTCTCCAGGACACATCCGTGTAGTATTTCATCTGGTCCCATCTTATATAGCTATCCTGCTATCAAGGTAAAGTCAACTGCTCTAACCACCAGCTGCTTCTTCTACTGTGTTGTCATCTCAAAGGGTGCACAACCTGTAGACAAGTACTAAACAATATCCTGAAAATAGTCATCAACCATCTAGATGGCAAACAATTGGGCATCAAGAAGACCTTCGTCCAAATTAGTGGGCTCTTCTCCTGACTCGAGCCTCGACAAGTGGTCAGGCCCTAGGTTAGGTCTTCCTGGCTTAACTATGATCTCAAAGTCATACTCCTGAAACAAAATCAGCCATCTGCATATCCTTCCACCTAACACAGTCTTGTTAACCAAATATTTCAAAGTAGAATGGTCAGTGAACATCTTAAAATGAGACCCTAACAAATAATGTCAAAATTTCTGCAAGGCATAAACCATAGCTATACCTTCTCGTTCTATCGCAGTATAATTATTTTCTATTGTGGACAATTTTCTACTTGCAAAAGCAATAGGGTGATCAATATTACCTTCACCTGACTGAGCCAATACTATACCTAAAGCAATGGAAGATGCATCGACATGAACATGAAACTCCTTAATCCAGTTGGGGAATACTAAGATAGGGGAAGTTACCATCTTTTCTTTCAAAATATCCAATATTTCCTAACATTTAGGTGTCCACTCAAACTTAATATCTTTCTTCAATTTCTTTTCCATAGGGGCTGTAATCTAAGCATATCCTTTAATGAATTTCCTGTAATATCCAGTATGACCAAGCGTAGTGCGAAGTTGCTTAACAGACTTCGGAGGTGGAAAGTTCACAATAATGGCTATCTTCGCAGTATCCACCATCAATCCTTGCTTGCATACAATGTGACATAGCAGAATTCCAAAAGGTGCACAAAAGAGACACTTCTTCAGGTTCAATGAAATCTGATGTTGTCTACACTTGTCTAGCATAAGTCTTAAACTGGATATATGATCTTTCAATAAACAAAAGATAGTCCAATCATCAAAGAAAACTTCCAAGAACTTATGAATAAATTCCTTAAATGCAGATATGACTACTCTAGAAAATATAGCAGGTGCATTCTTCAATCCAAAGGGCATAACAGCATACTGAAAAGATCCCATTTCCGTAGCAAAGGTTGTTTTATGTCGATCCTCTGGAGCAATTCTGATCTGATGGTAACCTTAAAATCCATCAGTGAAAGAATACACTTCTTGACCTCTGACATTGTCTAAAACTTCATCTGTAAAGGGAGTAGGAAAAGGATCATGTAAACAGGCATCATTCAGCTTCCTCAGATCAACACAGATTCTGATTTCTCACTTGGTCTTCTTTTCTTGTACCACCATAGGGCTGACCCATTCGGACTCTTCGACAAGATCAATGATTCCCGCAGTGAGCATCTTATCTAGCTCCATCCTGACTTTTTCTTTATACTTAGGGTTCATCCTATAAGGGCGCTGCTTCATAGGCTTCGCCTCAGCTTTCAAAGGTATTTTCATCACTCCTATATCACCAAGGATACCTTTCATTTCTGAGAACTTCGTCGAAAATAAGTCCTGATACTCATGGAGGAGTTCAGTCACTTTGCTCACCATTTCTTTGTCCCAATAATATCCAATGGTAGCGTACTTAGGAATTTCTTCTGATCCAATGTTTACTTTCCTTGTTTTCAAGGGCTGAGTTACTACAGGTGATTCGACTACTGGTCCATGTACTTCACAATGTCCTTCTGACTTAGGAATATTAATGTTGCGAGGGTCATCATCTTCATCAATGGTGAGGTTATATCATTCTACTGCATTAGCTTCTTGTTCCTTCCAATCAGGTTGGTACTCAGCTATTTCTTTATCATCAAACACCGTAGTATGGATCAACCTGATAGCTGCGTCCAAATCAGGGCAAACCTCAGTAATAGAAAATGTGAGCACAAAACTATCAGCGAGGCTAACCCAGCTTATAGTACCATGGCGAAGCTCCACCTCCGCATACCAGTTCTTTGCTATAGGTTCTAGAGTGTGTACAAACCTATGTACCAATTCTTCATAAGTTACATGCTTCCATGCTTCATAACACTGCTCCAAATGTTCCTGAGGGCTAGTCTTACCATTAAATCTGCTTCGTACGTCCTGAGGTTGATCCATCAATCTCAGGTGAAGAAACTTTTAGCAAGCTCTCCAACTATGAATATACTTTGTATGACCATTCCACCATCTAGCAGCTGTGGCTCTGAATACTAAATCTAGAGTCTCCATTTTCTGTGGATCTGGTACTTGCTCTGAGAATTGTACAATAAAATCTTTTGGGTCTGTCAAGCCATCAAAAGTAGGTAAGATGCTTGTCTGTGAGCCAACCCATCTGATAGACTTGGTAATTATTGCACATCGATGTCCATGTAGCTCATAAAGTCGATTCATCCAATTCTCTAGGCCTTCGTCTGAATTAGTCATGCAAGAACTGTCACACTGCCAATCCATTATACCTTCAGTAGTAGGGTTAACATAGTCTTCTTCTTTAGCTGTGATGTTGTAAATATGATCCAAAACATCCCGATCTTCATCTCTGACTGGCTCTATATACCATTCTCCTTGAGAAGGGTCCAATGGTACTATGACTCTCAAGCCTTTTCCTTCAAAAGTCATCTGTCGATTCTTAAGATTGATTACTGCATCATTGTCTAGTTCCCATTCAATTCCTAGCAATGTTGGATAGGGGTTTCTATCATCAATTATCTCAATGACTTCAAAATCTGCTAAGGTACTGACTCCATCAATATCCACTCATACACTAGGGAATCTTCCCAAGGGCACAATCTTCTACTGATTGGCTAATCTCAACTGTATAGGGGACCATTCAAGCATATGTTTTCCCATTTGTTCCCATGTCTGCTTAGTTAGTACATTCACTTCTGATCCCAGGTCTAAAATGATATCAGTCATGTCATAATCTCCTATCTGAGCATGCAATCTCATTTCTCTTCCAGTCCTTCTAACTCTATTAACAATTTTTATTCTATCAGAGCTTCGTTGAGGTTCGCAAGACTCAAAAACTTTCTGTAACTCGTTCAAAGCATTATAATTTCTTAATAGCTTCATACAACTCTGTAAAAATGATGTCAGTGTACTTACTTGATCCGGCGAAGCTTCTTGAAACTGTAACTGCTGTTGGTATTGTTGCGTAGTTGCTACTGATGTTCTCGGATCAGCAAAGTCTTTTTTAGCTTCCATAAATGTTCCTTTTTCTCTTCCAACATCGAAGGATGGAATTTTCTCTGGGGTCTTACGGACCCAAGCCTCGTCAGGATGTTTCCCCTTATTCTGCACCTATGTCGTAGTTCCACTCCTTGTAACAACGTTAAGGGCTGGGACAGGTCTTTTCTCCACAGCAATCATCTGAACATTCTAAGTAGGTGTGTCATTTCTTTCTTGTATCTTGGCTATCAACTATGGGCATTTCTCAATCACATGATCTACTGCTCTGCAATATCGACATGTCGTAGTTGGGTTCTGACATTCTCTAGCTACATGTCGTACCTAATTACAGTTATAGAAAATAATATAGCCCCGTCCTCTTCCAGGAATACCACCACAACCACGAACTCTGAAATTACCTCGATCTGGTGTACCACCATGGTAATCATATCCATCATTGCCTTGCGCATCAGTTTGTACCCTATAAGCATCATAGGTTCGCTCTCTCATGAGGTCAAAACTGCGACATTCGTCTTCATTGTGTCCAACTGACTTACAGAACTTGTAGTAGGGATTCTTAGGTACTTGGACATATCTCTGTAGCAGATAGCAATCTTCAGGTCGATGCTGGCCAGTTGTTCTACAGATCTCACAATATAGGGCATTAGGGTTAAACGGGTTCAGTGCACCAGTATTCAAATAATTTCTTAATGCAGGACATTGTTCTTTGTCATGACCTTTTGTCTTACATCGTGTACACCAAACTTCTTCTCGAATAGATTTCCCTTTTTTCATGTCACGAAGCTCCAAATCCATTTCTGCTAACTGTGCCTGTATCTGGGCTATTCCAGAATTATCCCCAACAGGAGTTGTTTCAAGTTTCATAGCAATTTCCAACGCCTCTTGCTGATCAGCAACCTTCTGTTGCATAAGTGGAGTCCTGATATGAGGCAATAGTGCCGCAATGAACCATTCTTTATGTTGTTATAGTCCAATAGTGAAACTAACTTGATCCAAAAAAACCTTGAACCTATGATCAAAGTCCCAAACTGATTCACCTCGCTTCTGCTGAATTTCTTTCAGTTTAGTTATACAATGTGACTCCGATTTAGGCTTCTTGAATTCTTTGATCATTGATTTTTTAATATCAACCAAGGTATGGTTCTGAGTACTGGAAAACTTCATAAACCAGGTCAAAGCTCGGTCTCTGAAAGAGGTGACCAGCTGCGTTCTTCTTGTATTTTGATCCATAATATTCTTAGCAGTTCAAACAGCTTCGCATAAGAACCAAAACTGCTCTGGATCCTCTGATTCAGTTCCTTTAAAGACTAGGAGCTTGATATCATCATTCACATGGGCCATAGTGAATCGAGGGGGAGGAGGAGGAATACTAGTAACAGGAGGAGGGGAACTTACTGAGGTAGACTGACCTGTGACAGGACAACTTGGGCTAGGGTTACTTTCAGACTGTGAAGGGTTCTGAGGGATAACAGATCTTCGCTGCGGAGTTATAGGAGGGTTTCCAACAAAAGGGGTTTCTTCAGATTCAGATTCTTCAGGACTTAATGAGGTATAATCGGTATTCTGGCCTAGGATATAGGATCCAAGAGTTCTCTTGCATATTTTACCGTTTTGAAGCAAACCACTTTGCTCATCGAAGTCACTTTCACTTCCAAACATAGGTTAGTAGCAATAAATCTAGCAATCTGATTGGATAAGCAATATGCCTTTCTCAGCCAAGAGCATTTTAATTTTCAGACTTAATGAATTCAGGTACTTACCCCTTGGTCCTTTGAAAAACTATCTTTCTGCTTCACTGAAATAAGTATGTGTGTCGATGGCAAACTCCGTCACAAATGCTTCAAGGGTTCGCATTGTCCAGAAGTTAACATCTCTTGATACCACGTTGTTCACACTTTTCAACAGCTTAATTCTTTCTGGGGTCCAGTTAGGAGACTGATCTTCTTTGAAGTTTGTCTTTCTTTCTATCAACCTGGATAACCACTAGTGCAATTCTATGTGGATACTAGCAAAGAAAATTTCATAAATATCAGTAAAAACGTACCTTTCCAAGAAGTCGTCTGAGCTATGACGAGGGTCCTTATTCTCTTGTTCAGCGAATTTCAAATAAGTATCTTCAACCCAGTCACTGATTTATTTTACTGAGGGCCTCCAAAACATATCCCTCCAGGTACGACGTAGATCCCTCTTGAAGTAGATACCGGTTCAACCGGAAACGGAACCAATTTGTTGGGTGGATGGGGCAGACCTGGGTTCTTATGCTTTTATCTTACACCAACAAACAGACCCACAGTGTTGGCCCTTTCGGCAACAACCTGTGAACAGGTTGTAGTCTCACCCGAAACAGCTATGGGGTGCCACATAATTAGGTTTCTGCAGGAAAAAGAGGGATATTACTGTACCTTTAGCCTTAACAAAGAATAATTATGCAATACAGAGCTTCGACATTCACTTAAATAGCTTCGCAGTTTAGATAAAAAGACAATTTCTTGCTTAACCCTTAGCTGGGAATTCACAGCGAAGTTAATACTTAGCAATTTATCTTACTTTATCATTCATCTACTTATCAAATGCATAAAAACATAACAGGAACAAAATAAAAAGAACCACCACAACACAAGATATACGTGGTTCACCCCCAGTGTAGAGGCTACAATCACATAACTGCGTTTATATTCAACAATTTACAAAAGAGGGGCTTCGACCCAACCCTGAAGCCCCTAAGACTATTTTGGACCACAACTTCGCTTACAAGCTTCGCACCAAAACCACGAAGTTGCCAAAATTAAGGACCTTCAAGGTCCGAGCCCCAACACCCCACGCTCTTCCTCACACCTAAGAGGAGAACCACCACCACCACTGTCGAAAGTGTTCTTAGCAATCTCCCACACCATCAGAAGGCCACACAGCCTCTGATTCATATTCAGACCCATACCAGTCTGAAACATACCTCCATACTGCACCATCAAGCCCCACGGCTGGTGCAAATCCGGATCCATTTTATGGCATAACCATAGCAAGTGGACCCATGTCCACACTACAACCTATAACCAACAACCATGTAGGTGGCCCAAGCACAGTCATGCAAACTGTCATCAGTCAGCTGCCGCCACCCATAGTGACCAGCCAAGCTGGCCCACTTATAACACACGGGGGAAGTGGCCCTTCCGCACACACTGCCCCTCCTGCCACACAGGGGGGCAGTGCACCGTCCACTTACATTGCCCCTACTGTCATACATGGGAGCAATTTCCCCTCCATTCACACTATCCCTCACGTCATATTTGGGGGTAGTGGCCCGTCAACTCACACTATCCGCCCCACCACACTTACGGGCATTGGCCCATCTACAATGGTGCCACCGCAAGTGCCCCCAGCCATGCATGTGCATTATGCACCTACAAACCCCACAACCATACCTCCCCCATCCCACATCAACCTGGGGTCAAATCTACCTTTCATGGCTCGCCTTAACTTGCCTGATTTGGCTCGATTGAAAAACGACCCCATTCACCATCAAGCTTTTTGGCCTCCAATGCCAACTAAGCTACCATTAGACATCCCCAAGTTTGAAGGCAAGAAAGGGGAATGTCCCCAAAACCATATTATGACATTCCATCTATGGTGCTCGTCCAACAGTATCATATACGATTCCATCAAGCTGAGGCTATTCCAACGCACCCTTACAGGTGTTGCGGCCAAATGGTACATTGAGCTACCGCAGGCCAAATATCCATATTTAAACTCCTTAGCTTTCATGTTCCTACATTCTTTCCAACTTCCCATCAGATATGACGAACGGGTGGAGATCCTGTTATCCTGTCGTCAAAGCATTGCGACACATATAACCAACCACATCCATGAGTGGCAGCAACGTCGCAGCTTATGTAAAATCCAACTTAATGACAGGATCTTATTGGATTGGTTCCTCGAGACCTTGCTCCCACCCATAGAAAAGGACGTCGCATCCAAATGTCCCCAATCCGAAGAGGAGGCCATACTGAAATCCCAACAGTTTGACCTTATCTATGTCCAATCTTGATATCTGTACACTGTCATTCCAGATGCCCCCCATCCAAACACCTCCTACCGAGATGCACTGGGGGCACCTCATGCTGTAGATGGCATCATAGGCTCGGTCTCCCAATAGCCACAACACCATCCGACACCACCTGCCATTACACTACAACCAAGCAACACTGCTAGTGTTGCATACCAAAACCAAAATTTGGACTATGCCAAAATGATGTCCCAGTTGCAACTTCCTACACACAACCTGCTCCACCACAACAGGCTCAGGCCATGGCATGGACAACACAGCAGCAAGCGGGGAAAATTCCCACACTTGTGGCACCATAGTCCACCCAAATTTATTATGCACCACCAATGCAAGCGGTTCAAGCCCCCACCCCTGCTCAACCCGCTCCGTTGGGACAAGTATTTGCACAACAAAATTATCCCAACCAGCCTGCCCCCAACAATAAACAAGGGAAATCTAGAAATAATCAACCCCAGAACCAAGCCAATAACCAACTGCAGAGAGGCGGTCAACAACTAAACCCTCCCAACAATGCCGCAGCAAATCGACCTGCCCAAAACCCCCCATGACCAAATGTACCTAGACACAATGCCCTGTTGCACACAAACCAATCATGCACACTCTGTGAGGTCTATGGGCACTACACATTCGAGTGTCCCCTCATCGGTTGCACTAAGCAGGCCATTCAAAATGAGGCCCAACAGGCTGCCAATGCTATGAACCAAGCCCAACCCAATGCGGCACCACAAGGACCTCCTCCTATGGTGCTCCAGAACCCACCACCAGTCCAAGGGTTGGTGGCAATTGCACCCCCTCCCCAACCCAATCCCAACACTCTGAGGGCACCTCCCACAGCCGAAACAGGTGTCCATGACGATTGAAGAGGTCAACCTAGAAACCAGACATAATTAGTATGGCACCAATACTGAACCCGCTGACGCATTAGCGGCATCAATGTCTAAAACAGTCAACATACCTCTTCAGTTACCCCCATTCCCTCGCCCCCCCATATGTCGAGTTGCTAATAATACCACGGTTAGAGCTGCAGTAAGCTATAGCATCATGGATGATTTGGCCCAAACACCAACAGCCATGTCCACTCTTGAGGTACTCAAAATGTGTCCAACACAGTAGAAATCCTTACTAGCTTCCCTTAGGGTCATAGACCCCTCCGACTCCAAGTTGACCACATTCGATAAGAGAATGGAGAACCGCGCATGCCATCCACCATCACCTTCCAAATCCCATTGTCTATCCGAAATTTGGTAGTGCATTGGTGCATAGTAGATGATGGGGCATCTACGTGCATTATGTCTACCGTAGTCTGGCAGAAACTTGGATCTCCAATTCTGCAACCATCCTCCACAACTCTGTGGGCTTATGATGTCCATCCCACTAAATCCTAAGGAATCCTCCCCCATGTCCCCATCATATTAGCCAGGAGGATAGTGCCGATCGACATAGAGGTTGTCAACACTCAACTGGACTATAACCTTCTCCTCGGAAGAATTTATATGTACACCATGAGAGCGACCGCATCAACTGTCTTCCGTCTCATTATGTTCCCCCACGAAAGGAAGATCGTGATGGTTGATCAACTCACTTATCATGATCCACAAGGGTTAACAGCACCCGCCAACATTATCCCTGCCATCACCACCATTGAGACACAAGGGACAACCACACACGCCAATGTTGTCCCTGCAATCAACATCACAGTTGACAACACACCAGCCTCCCCATTGTTGAATGTGGGCCCTTAGTTGTTTTTCGATACCACCATGATGGCTCATTTCCCCTTAGTGTCACCACCACTGACACAAAATGAGACTGTGGAATTGTGCATGGTCTCATCCAGAACTACTGCACCCAAATAACAAGCACAGCCGCAGCCCCAACCCCAACCACAACATCATCCGCAGCGGCAACACCAATAGTAGTCGCAACATCATCCATAGCCGCAACACCAACAGCCACCGCAACATCATCCACAGCAGCAGCATTACGCGTAGGCACAACCACAACCTCACCCCCACATACAACCATCAGGGAGTTATCTGGGCTCATCTCCAGTCCATACGATTCCCTTCTTCTTTCCCCCGCCTAGTGTCATGAGCAAACCGGTAATGGCCACCTTAAGCCTACCCAACATTACATTGGGAATTTCAGTGTGGTATCTTGATCCACCAGCTCAACCACCAATGCCCTAGGTTTTTTTAACCCCGGTACAACCCATTGTGGTCGAGTCTCACCCTCCACTTGGCCTGCAAAATCCAACCACCGAACTTGCACCCGTACTACCCCACCCAAAAAGGGTCAGGGGCAAGAATGCAAAACCTACCACAGAGTTGTGACAAGTCCCGCCTTGTGTCGTCTACGAACAACAGGGCCACCCAACTCAGAATTGCCTTGAAATCCCAATGATCCGTGCACATTTGGATGCCATGGATATAAACAAAAACATCCCCATGGTCGAACTCCCAACCACGTCGATAGTCAGAAACAAGGCATTGAGAACAAACCATGCTTGCGCCCTTTACGGATTGTATGGACACTATTCTCACCATTGCCAAGACTTGCTTGAATTTCGAATCGCTTTAGCTGACCTCCGTCAACATTCCCTGGATTTTGAGATCACCCTAATCGAAGAAAATTCATCCCCCACCTCCTTCTTCAGACACCATGTCCATTTACATGATGTCTAGTTCTACCAACCCTCTTGTCTCCACCACCACCAACGGTCCATCAGACCTGTCTCTTCTGTTGTTTATGTAATTGTAGCTCCATCCACAGCCGCAACCTCAGTTGCAACCTCAACCTTAGTTACCAGGGAAACAGTGGGGTTCATTCCCGATCAACATTTCCCTTTTCCTTTTCCGTTTCCCTTTCCTTTTCCTACCATCTGAGATCGTGAGTAAGTATGTCTTGGAAACTCGTAATCTACATGATTTCACACTAGGAGATCCTGTGTGGTACCTTGAACCACCTACCCTACCTATAAGGCCCCAGGATCTGTTGACTCATGTCCATCCAATTGAGATGATGTTGCACCTAGCTCCAGGTCCATCAAAGACTCCTCCTATATCCAGGCCTGCCCCTCTTCCTCCAACAGAGACTGGGGGCAAGGTAGCCAAAGCCACAACCAATACCATTTACATGATCGCTAGCACTAGTTTCCCTTTCGCCTCGTCGGTTGTGGAAGATTCACCTGATCTACCATGGCACCACTTATGCAATGATGGAGAGATCTGTAAGACCGCCTCCGTTTTTACCCCATTCCCTTTAAACCATAGTGTGGAATCAGTTGTTCCCATAAAATACCAGATTCCGTCATCCCGCCTTACCAATGACCTTTGTCTCAACAAGGGGGCATACCTCTTCATTGACTCGGATGGACAACTCTTGGAGAACCCCCGCAACAAGCTCTACCTTAAGATATTTTACGCTTAACATCACCAATGAGTCGCTTTATTTTCTTTTCTTGTTTTTTAAATGTTTTTTACCACAAGTCAGGGGAAGCACCATTAGCTGCTACTCCAAAGTCACCCGGAATCAGTTTGAGACACCTCTCACACCTTCAGGCTCAAACTTATATCTCCTTATGAGACCATCGTCTCATGTTCAACAAACAAATTTCGAGACTGCTTCTCGGAAGTTACCTTGATTTATGAGCCACAGCATGGCGATGCAAGTGTCCACGGACCTGTACTTGTATCAATATTCCCTACCGCTACTCATGCAGGATTTCGGGCCACCCCCCGTTAAGGGTTACCATTTTTCTTCTTGTTTTGTATTTTAACACATATTTGTCTTCGTTATCCACCGCACCTTACGCGGACCTTTGGACCATTGTCCACAAAACAATTTATTTTTCTTGTACGTATTTGCCATATAACTACCCCCAGACTTGCACTCACATCACATGTAGTCAAGTCCATCCACCGCAACTCACACACAGCTCTCTTGACCTCTATTTGAGAGCCTCATCGGTTTGCATGCCTATGCTTCATCGACTCGCGAGCCTCTGCCGCAATCTATCCCATGCATGTATTGGTATGTTTGAGAGATTTCTGCTCCATCCATACTGCACAGATGACCTTTGAACCACTGTCCACCGTCCCAACATGGGGCACTGCCTGTTCCATTGCAATCGGTTGACCAAACTGGAGTTTCGTTTAAGCTCTTTTTTGACTCCTAAAAACAATGAAAAGATCGTCGAGTGCAACTGTTTCCTTTCCCGCTTGATAAAGGATAGGAAAGGCTGTCTACATCATCTCGTTTACCTCCTTTTGTAGACCATGTAGACCATTAAAGTAAAAGGACCACCTTGGCGTATTCAATCCAAGACCGTTCCCCTCTACATACTTTTATGATTTCTCGGGCAGAGGGGCCGCACTTTACAAAAAATCTCACCATAGGTTGTTGTTAAGCTCTTTTCTAGCCTTCTCATCAAGAAAAGATTGCCTAGAAAACTTGGTTTTTTTCATGCTCATAAAAGTATTTGAATGACCGTCCAGTCAGTATAGGTTTAACCTTTTCTGGCCTGATTGGAATACCAATGGTAAAGAAGTCTCTCATCCCATACAGGATGGGCGAGCTCTCCTATGTATACTCTTATCATTTTTCGAGCACAGGAGACTACCAACGAAAAAGAGCCCCCACTGGAGTCTTCTTCGTGCTTTCAGACTCTCTAAAATTGAAAGCACCATTGAGCATTTACTTTTTTAGGCTCGCCAAAAATCCACGAGATCGTACCATAACGATGTCCCTAGACACCACCCCACAGAAATCAGTTTGGCAGCATTCCCCCTTTGGGTCGCCTTTGTTCAGAGTACTCTGCAATGTGTCTTCCTTGGATCCCATCAATATCAAAAGCGTCTACCTCCTCCAAGTATTTCCCATTTGTAGTGACATTCCCGGTATTACAGCTATGATCCCATTCCCATTAGTCAAATTTCATTTGCTGCCTAGTCTGCCCTGCCGTCATACTCTGAACAAATAAAGTTTGAGTCTACCGCGCTCCCCCTGCCCCTGTTCAATTCTTTCCCTCCCCCTTTCCCCCCCCATTCAGTGGGTCAGTCGATAGATTGTCTCACACCTTTCGGTTATCTCCGTCGCGCTTCTGGTCAAGGAAACACCATTGCCTTGACTAGGGGCAGGTCTCCCTCTATCAATGACAACACACATATTCCAGAGGATAGACCCAGAGGTCCCTGTATCCTGGTTTCATTAACCTCATTATTGAGTTCCTTGGACCACTTGAGAGGAGTCCTTAATGCATCTTGAGATTGTTATTTCTCACGTGCTCGACTCCAACTACATCATTGCACCATTGATATTTGTATAGGGTTTGGTCCACACAGTACTTGGTCGAAGACCCTAGATGTCACCTAACTCTAGCACATTGATGAGTCTATTCTAGGGACCTAAATAGGTCATGTCCCTTGTGATTTATGAGTTGCATTAGAGACAGTGTTCAAAATCCCCAGCA
Source organism: Pseudotsuga menziesii (assembly GCA_001517045.1). Classification (NCBI taxonomy): domain Eukaryota; kingdom Viridiplantae; phylum Streptophyta; class Pinopsida; order Pinales; family Pinaceae; genus Pseudotsuga; species Pseudotsuga menziesii. The sequence continues at coordinate 434,099 of LPNX010015017.1, read as the reverse complement.
GTGCTTCTATATAGATTTATGATTCATGCAGCACACTTGTACCACATAGACTCTGACTCCCAATCAATGAGTCCATACAGCTATGTACCATTCCAGATCCAATACACCATCATTCATGAAGATATAGCATTCCATGAGAATGCATGGGTCCAATGTACCAGATCAACATTATATTCAGCCTCACATTGAGGCAACCATCATTGTATCATCAGTTGTATATGATTGGCTCTTGTATTTTAGAGCATAGATCAAATTATTCTTTTGACATTGTCACGAGCATGGGGATGCCCGTCTCGTCCATATACATGTCACACATTATTTTTATCTCACCCATTGAAGGGAACCACAATAATACAAAAACCAAAAGCCATCTTTCCCTAGCCCCAGAAGCACCACCTCTACGCAACAAATCCTATGATGTCCGTCGGTCATACGATGAGCTCTTGCCCTCACACATCAGGGGGCAATCTGTTAACCCAAAAAATCCCTCACTTAGCTCTACATGGCCTACACCACCCAAGGACACCCATTCACGACCCTCCATTAGACCCCCACACCCTCAAAAAGGCTTAAGGATGAAGAAAAGGACTTAAAAACCCCAAAAAGGAGCCTAAATAACTCTCCTATGGGATAAAGCCTCCAAAAAGGGGCTAAAACCCCTCAAAGAAGCCTAAAACCCTAAAAGGAGCTAAAGTTAGGGCGAAAGGGGCTAAATCCTGGACCAAGGGCTTAAAACCCTAAAACCCCAAAAAAGCTATAAAAGGAGGGTGGGGGGTCACTCTCAAACACACTCCTCCCTTGCATACTGTTATGCTGCTCGTGGATGCCTTGAGACCATTTGTCTCTCAAGCCACCCACATCCCTGCTCTCATCCATTCATTCTCCCATTGAGCCATAGCTCCTCCATAGCCAAGAGAGAGAGAGAGAGGTGCTTCTTCCAGCCAGGGCATGGTGGCCCATTGCACCAAAGAGAAGGTATACCATTGTTTGCTTATGTATTTGTTTTAGTAGCTTAGTTGTTTTCTGACCCATATTTGCTTGCAGGTTTGTTTTTTAACTTGTTTTGCAAGTTTTTTGTTTCTAATAGTTGTTTGCAGGTAGCTGGAGTTAAGCCCTAACCTTGTTTGCAGAGGGGCTTCCAGCCATTTCTTTTCTTCTTTCTTGTTCTTTGCTTTCTGTCTGTTCCATTTTCTTTCTACATTTTCCACATGCAGGAACCTACCCTTCCATCCTATAGACAAAAGGTAGCCATTCCTGCCCCTGTAGCAAGGAGAAATCCCTGCTACACTCTCCATTCTTCTCTCTCTCACAACCTCCCTCTCTCTCCATCGCTCAACCCTCTACCCTCTGTCTTTGACGCCATCTCTCTCTCTCTCTCTCTAGATATCCCTATACATGTGTGTCCCTCCCCCATATCTATCATTGTGTCTATCCCCTCCCCCTTACACACATGCACACACACACACACACCTTCCATCCCTCCCTCGCTATCTCTTTCCTTCACTCTATCTCCATCTCTCCCTCACTACCCCCTCCTCCCTCTTTATATTATTCTCTCTCACACTTTCTCTACATCATTATGTATATATCTCTCTCTCTCTATTATACTACCTACTCTATGTTTTCAAGTAATCCCTTCTCCTCAACCCCTACCTCATTATGATCCCCATTCTCTATTTTATTGCATCTCATTCTCCTCTCTTCAAATCCCCCCTCCTTCATCCTCTCTCCTCCAACACACCTATTCCTCCTCCAATCCTCTATATACACCTTTCCATTCACCAATCCTCTCTCTCATCAAACCATCACCCACTTCCTCCCTTCCACCTTATCCCCCTTCATCACTCAAGTCTCATGTGCTTCTTCTAACCCTATACATCTTCAACACCTCTTCTCCTTCTAATAGTTCTCTCAATCCCCACTCCCCTTCACCCTTGTAACCCATTGTGTTCCCATTCCCTTCATATTTCTCCACTTGAACTTACAACATCCTCCTAGGCCCTTGACCCTTTGCCACCCTGTCTCAACTATTAACCATCCTCAAACTTACATCCTCCTAGGCCCTTGACCCTTCTCCACCCCCTCTCAACTATTAACTATCCCCACTTGAACTTCCAACATCGTTTTAGGCCCTTGAACCTTCCCCACACCCTCTCAATTATTAATCATCCCCACTTGAACTTCCAACATCTTCCTAGGCCCTTGACCCTTCCCCACCCCCTCTTAACTATTAATCATCCACACTTGAACTTCCAACATCCTCCTAGGCATTTAACACTTCCACACACCCTCTCAACTATTAACCATACATTTGATGTCTTGCATATAGTGCTAGCATTTTTGCTCTGCATAACATGCATGCATTATAGAACTACATAATGCGCACGCGTTTTGTAGTTCTATAACTCATGCGTGTTTTCAAGTTCTTTAACGTGCACACATTTTGTAGTTCTATAACATGCACACATTTTCCAATTCTATAAGGGCGGGAAATGTAATTTTAATTTAAACATAACACGCTCTTATTTTGTAGCTCCTAAACCATGCCAATTCACTTTATCACATGTCACCAATAGTCCTATGTGTATGGGTTGGATTTTGCTTCGGTAATACCAAACTTGTGCTATGGTATATGATAAACCATAGCTAATTGGGCATTTCTTCCATTTTCTAAAGAAGTTGTTGTTTATGCACTCGTTACAGTATGCTACACACAATCATTTTTGACAAAATCTTAAACAAAAATAGAATTTTTTATGCATATTCTAAATATGTAAATTTTATTTTAAAATATTATAATATTTTCCTTTTTTTTCAATTTTTATTGTGTCCTAACTCCTTCACTCAAAAAACATGTTGTTAGTCTTTTTTCCATAACTTTTTCAATTCTTAATCATTTTAAAAACAAATTTTACGATGCACTAGAAGACACTAACCTCTACATTCTATAAAAATATCATTTCACAATTATTTCATTAAGACCTTGAAAGGATGCACACATAAAAGATGTACCATTTTCAAACAATGATCGCTTAGATAATTATAAATAAATAAATAAATACTAATTTTATTTTTGAAAAATAGTGTTTCACTAGTGTTATATGTTCGCTACATCCCTCCAAATGTTTGTAGCCCGAAACCATCATTTAGGCCCTCAAAGGCTGCACCCACAAACACATATACCTTATCATTTTCCTCAAAACTAAAATGACATAGTTATAAAAAATTTCAAGACATAAAACTTATATATTCGGAAACGTGATTCAATTTCCTATATTTCATATTTTTTATTCAAAGCGAGATATTTTGTGTAAGTATCTCAAAAAAATCATTTAAGTTGAGGGATGCTTTATTTTCCAGTTTTCTATTGCATCTAACGTACCAAAAGTGACCCTCATTAGCTTGCACTCACCCATATATTGGTATATACACTATTATATATATTGGTATATACACTAGTGTATATACCGGTATATATACTAGTGTATATATGTATATTACTAGTCAATAAGAGCTAGTAATCTAGGGAAACAATTTTTGCTAGACTTACCATGAGTGTTTCCCATCAGGCACAATGTCATGATTCTCAACTCCTAATTTAGTTAGAAACTCAAAATTCGCATATGTATTACATACATGCCAAGACTAGTATATAGTGTACCAAATATTTTGAGTATCTACACAAAATAACTAGTATATACACTAGTGTATACTAGTGTATACTAGTGTATACTAGTGTATATATCCTATACACTAGTGTATATACTAGGTGTTATAATAATATATGATGGTGTATATACCTATTATATACACCAGTGTATATGCACGGTATACACATCAGTGTATATAACAAGTATATACACACCATACACCAATGTATATACCTAGTATATACACCAGTGTATATATAGTATATACACTAGTGTACATATAGTACAGACACTAGTGTATATACATGGTGTACTTGAGTGTATGTAACTAGTATATACACACCATAAAGCTTCGTTAGTTACTAAAGGATTTCTTTAAAAATAAGTCATAGGTTATAAAGAAACATGTTCTCCAAATGATAAAGTTAATAATATACACAGTATTGTTTATCTTCATACATGTTTTAATTGGAAGATTCATGGAATGAATGCTAAGAGTATCTTCTCAAATTGTGGATTTCATGAAATATAAGTCCTATCTTTGATTCTCTTAACAAACAAAAGATATTTTCCAAATTAAAGCCACTCAAATTTTAACAACCTTGAGTTCTATCAAGTTCTTTAAAACCAAAACAAAAGAGCATGAGAAACACTTAAAATATTTCAAGTTTAGGGTGCAATAAAAGAGAGATTTGGGAGGGGGTGTTAGGGGCTTGAGAGAGAGAGAGAGATAGGATTTATAGGTAGGTGGAGGAGTATGAGAGAGAGAGTGTGTGAGAGGGGGTTAGCATGGATTAAGGGGAGGAGGGGAGTGAGAAGGAGAGGAGGGAGGATTTAGTGGTAGGGAGGTAGTAGGAGGCTGAGAGAAAGAGAGAGTCAATGGTGTGATTTTGGGCTGGGGAGAGGAGGGGGTTTGGGGAAAATAAAGAGATAGAGGTAGAGGGGGTTAGGGGTTCGGTGATGAGTAGGGAAGTTGGAAATAAGGGACAATATAAGTGAGGAGTGGGGGGTTGGGTTAGAGAGAGATAGATATGGCAAGGTGGTTAGTGGTAGTGGGGAGGGGGTTTAGGAGAGATAGAAA
>LPNX010015017.1:369900-428371 GCA_001517045.1 Pseudotsuga menziesii | reverse complement strand
ATGGGACACAGGTAAACCCGGGTGGGATTGATCTCATGACCTCCAATTTACAAACAACTTCATTACAACGGAACCGCCAATGAGCCACACCCGTGCGGGCTACTACTAATATTAATATTAGTGTTAATGTTAATATTAATATTAATGTTAAATTTAATGCTAATGTTAACAAATTAATATTGGCATTAACAAATTAATATTAACTTTTAATTGTGCAATATAGCCACATTAATAATAACATTATGTCAAAAAACTTAATTAAGCTATGCAAGCCATGAAAAAAAACGTGAACTCTCGATATGCACCAGCCTGGCGCACCCCAAGAAGGTAGTTGGTCATCATAAACAGATCGATTGACTCCGAATTAGAGGCTAAATGACTCCCAACTGCTTGTGATCCTTCCGATCGGGCTTCAATCCTGTGGGTGTGGAGTCCACGAGGGTATTGCAGGTCCCCTTATGGAATCTGATGAGGACATATCAAGGACACGCTCTCCATCGATCCCCTCTAATATAGAAGTGTTCACGCAATTAGTTTCATCGCAAAGGAAGAAAGTATCCAATGGATCCCCCCAAAGTTTGTTAAGCGGACTGAAGATGTACCTATTATTTCCCTGTCGCTGGAGGATACCATTTGTGTTATTCTTTCATTAGCAAATCGTGCTCTAATAGGGAAGTTGACAGTCCTATGGTCATTCCCAAAATCCACCAAGAGCTTGGTTCAGAGGAACAGGAGGCCTCTGATCACCCAAAATGTAACATCTTACTCAGTGGGTCGAAGTTATTTCTTGTTCGACTTTGAGTGTAAGGTAGGTAGGGATTTAATATTCGAAATAGTCCTTACTTCATGGGACCGCAAGGTATCTACTTGAACAGATGGACGCCAAATTTTGACCCCGAGGAAAATATTCCTAAATTCATCCCAGTTTGGGTCAGGCTACCAAACCTGGCAATGCATTGCTGGAATCCAGAATCACTTAAATCAATTGGAAATGCCCTGGGAATATTTATTGATATGGAAAGCCCCAAAGACCAGTATGTATGTTCTTGCATCTATGTGGAAGTGGATCTAGAAGCTGGTTTACCTGAGGCTATCAAACTTACAGCTGGAACCTGGTATCATTTTCAAAAGCTGGATTATGAACGACTTCCATTCAAGTGCAAAGGATGCCATGAATACAGGAATTGTCTTCGTAACTTCCCTTAGAATCAGGAAGCCCAATAAGAAAAGGAGGAAGGGTGGCAAGCAATAAGGAAAAGAAACTGGATCCAAATGGTGGGAAAGCGCCAATAAAAGAGGTGAAAAATAATGTGTCAGGAAACCCCCTTCGGAGGTAAATCAGACACTTCAGAAAGCTAATGAGAATAGTTGGGGACCTCTGGTTAATGTAGAGGATTCTAACATTGATGAAAACAAAGAACCAGAAAAAAGAAGTTTCCCCATCTTATCAATATGAGAAAGACATTTCCCCATTGATTCATTCAGATTCAGGAGCATAGGTGGTAAAGGAAGGAGGAATTCAAGGAAATTTAGAAGAGGAATCTAATTCTGATGAAGGGGAAATCGAGATGGTTACACCCTGTAAGAAGAAATAAAAAGGAAGGAAAACATCTAAATAGGTAAGGGAACAAGCCACGTACAAGGACAAACTCCAAGGTTCTCATCAAACCTTGGAAAAACTCCTTCGAAACCCTAGAAATACTCATCAACATGGGAAATACTAGAAAGTGATTCCCTATTCTACCAAGAGTAAGTAATGGAGGTCCTCTCCTGGAACTGTAGAGGTCTGGGTAGTAAATTTAAGGAAGACGCTATGAAAGATATGACTCGTTTATCCCATCCAGACATTTTACTAATTTAGGAGACAAATATGGAGAAAGAAGCATTTATCCAAGTAAGTACATTTTTTTTGGAAAAAAGGAGGGCTCGTAGTCACTTCTAGGGGAGCCTCTGGAGGAATTGGAACGTTATGGGATGCTCATAAGTTTGATTTAATTGAATCCAAGCACTGCATCCATTGGATTCTCACTAAATTTTTTCACAAAGACTCTAATACCCAAGTTAGTCTCTTTAATATTTATGTCCCTGCCATTTATGTTAAAAAAATAGATTGTTGGAATATTTTGAGGGAAGTAAGAAGCAATGATTCGCTAGATAATGTCATCCTAGTTGGTGATCTAAATGTAATTTTGAATCAAGGTGAAAAAAGAGGAGGTTCAATGGTCAAAGATCCCATAAGGGATCAAGTTGATGAGCTTATCTTAGACTAGGACCTATATGATGTCATCTCATCTAAGGAGAAGTTTACCTAGACTAATAGGAGGTTGGGACTAGAGCATATAACTTCCAGACTCAATAGATTTTTTTATCGAAGATTCCTTTCTTCTTCTTGGACTAAATTCTTCCTCTATTATCCTGCCTTTTGGGGGTTCATATCATAAGCCAATCCTATTAGATATTAGAAAATACCAAAATCTTTGTCCAATTCCTTTTTGATTTATTCCTCTATGGGCCTCTCATAAATATTTCAAGGGAATTATTTCTGAAACATTGTTGGTTCTGGTCTCGGGTTCACCCTTTTACGCCTGGGAAGAAAAGTTGAGAAGAGTTAAAAGGGATCTCAAATTGTGGACCAAATCTGTATCGTCTCATGTTCAAAGTAGATCTAAAGCCCTGCTAAATTTAGAGGCTCATCATATTTCCATGGAGGCATCTCAGGTTTCAAAAGAAGATGTAGAAAAGGAAGTAACTCTCCATCAAGAGTTAGATGTTGCTTGTAGGCATGAGGAAGAGTTTTGGAGACAAAAATCAAGATGTCTCTGGCTTAAATTCGGGGACCGACATACTACATTTTTTCATAAATAAGCAGAGGAGAGGAAGCAATATAGGATTGTTCAAGAGATTCACTCTCAAGACCAAGTTGCCAAAGAATTTCATAAAATAAAAATGGAAGCATCTCATCATTTTAATTTTATCTACTCTACGGATCTAGTTACTAATGTGTTAAATCCTGCGCTAATGGATTTAGTTCCTAGGATGGTCAAGAGAAAGGATAATAACAGTCTTACTCAAAGGATCAAATAGAAGAACTAAAATCAACTACAAAAGGAATGGAAGAAGATAAAGCGCCAAGCCCAGATGGATTCAATGCAAGGTTCATTAAGGTTTGATGGGATATTGTTCATAAGGATTTGCTTAAAATGGTGTTAAAATATCAGCACAGTGAAAAAATTGGAGGAAGCACAAACTCAGTGTTTCTAGCCCTTATCCCCAAAGAAAAATATGCTATTTATTTTGACATATTTCATCCCATCTCATTATCTAATATCAACTACAAGATAATCATCAAAATTATGGCTAAGAGATTAAAAGGCGTCCTGCCACATATCATTCCAGAGAATCAAGGAGGTTTCATTAAAGGTGGAAGAATTTGGGACAATATCATTTTGGTTCAAGAGGAAATCCACTCCATCTTAAAGAACCATGAAAAAGGTATGGTGGTGAAATTAGATTTAGCTAATGCGTTTGATAGATTTTGTCACTCCTTTCTTTTTCAGGTGATTCTAAGGTTCTGGTTCGATCCAAGCTTCATTTGTTGGGTTAAATCTTGTACAAGTGATCCTTGTATTTCTCCTCTCATCCATGGAATAGTTACAACCCTCTTTCAAGTATCTCGAGGCCTTAGGAAAGGCTTCCCACTCTCTCCCTTTCTTTATGCAATCCAAGATTTAGTTCTTAGTATTCAACTTGAGCAAGCCATGAAGGATCAAGATTTAATTGGAATCAGAATGGCTCGTGGAACTAAAGGCATCAATAATGCACAGTTTGCAGATGACACTATTTTGTTAGGAGGTGCTAGTCATCTTATAAAGAGAAGGTTCAATTCTGAATTGGACTCCTACTGTCAAGCTTCTGGAAGCAAGTTAAATCTAAGGAAGAGTTTTATTTACATTTCGAATATAAATCCAAGGGATATTTCTGAAATTTTTTCGCATTTTAGGAATTGAGGGAGTAACTATATGGGATTCTTTTAAATATTTGGGTGTTCCAATTTTCAAAATCAAACCAAAACCTTTTGATTGGAGCCCACTGATTAAAAAATCCTTTCCTAGGGTATGCTTTGGCTAAACTTGGAGGGGAAGTTAGTATTGATAAAGGTCGTTCTAAATAGCTTTCCATTGTACCAATGTTCCATTCTGTTGGCTCCTTCCAAAATTCTCGCCACTATCGAAGGCTTTCTGCGATGCTTCCTTTGGAAAGGAGGGAAAAACAATGGAGGAAATAAATTTGCACTAATTAGCTGGAAGAAAATCAAATTTCCTTGGTTGGAGGGAGGTCTTCAAATTAGAGATTTAAAATTCCAAAAATTGGCAATGGGAGAAAAACTTATCTGGAATTTGATTGGAACGAATCCTTCTTGGAGTAGTCAGGTACTCAGACATAAATTTTTATTAGTCCCAAGGTTATGGTGTCTGGATTCCGATCCTATGGTTAAGAAGGGATCTCCTATATTTTCTCTCTGCAAGAAAGCATTGCCTCAGTTCAAAGAAGAACTCTTCTGGATCCCTGTTAATGGTAAGCAGGTAATAATTTGGTAGGACTCCATCACGGGGAATCCTCTCCTCTCCTCCCTACTAGTTTTTAAAATCTGGTTAGATAGTCAAGGTTTATTCACTATGTGGGATATCTCTAGATGGGACGTCACCCNCCATCACGGGGAATCCTCTCCTCTCCTCCCTACTAGTTTTTAAAATCTGGTTAGATAGTCAAGGTTTATTCACTATGTGGGATATCTCTAGATGGGACGTCCCCCCGCCCCACCGTTGGGTTTATTGGTCTCTACCTGAATGCCTTGAAGAGCTCAAAGAAGAAAATTGAAATTTTCTTTTCCAACTAACAGGGATAGCCCCATTGGCTAGAGGTGTTAAAGATAAGAGTGTATGGGGTTTCAATTCTAGGGACTACACTACTACACAGGGTTACACTCTATTCTTTGCATTTCCTAATGCGCCCAACAACCCGTTGATATGGAAAAGAATCTGGAACCTTAAAACTTTACCAAAAATTGACATGTTCAGTAGGACTCTAGTTCATGGAAGCATACTAAGAGGAGATAATCTAGAAAAAAGAGGTTTTGTTGGTCTGTTCTGTTGCCTGTTGTGTAACAAAAGTAAATAAACCATTCAACACCAGCTCTTAAACTGTCCCTTTGCTTGAAATGTTTGGGAAATCTTGATTCATCCATGGTATGGAAATTTGGATTTGCCAGGGAATATTCAGCAGAGTTTTGTCAGTTGGGATGGAATGTATCAAGGAACATTGAACATTAAAGTAGGACTCAAATCTTGCTGGTTAATGCTCCCAAAATTTATTTTTTAGCATATCTGGATCGAGCATAATCAAAGAATCTTCAAGGATAAGGCCCAATCTTCAGAACAAATCCCTGCTAAAACTCAAGCTCTTATGGGAGAAATCCTTAAAGCGTCTTTGTTTCCTAAGAATAAGACTACTCTTTCTCCTGATGAAGTAAATTGGTTGCATACCTTGAATATCTCTGATTTAGACATAGTTATGGCTAGGTGATTGTTGGAAGTTTGGGACATAAGAATGGATCAATCTTAGTTTGAAATTTGGATGAAGGAGAGGAAACTCTTCAAACTCTTCTTTGACGAAGCTTCGAAAGGGAATCCAAGGGTGGCATGAGGGGGAGGGGTCATCATTTTCCCCGAAGGGAACATTGAAACTGAATATTACTGGAATATTGGAATTGACACAAACAACATGACTGAAGCTTATGGTCTTTGGCAAGGGATTAAGTAATTGAAAGCCATGGGGGTTGATGAAGCTATTGTGCTTGGAGATTCCCATTTATTAATCCAGGCTATGAATGGAACAAGTCAACGCCAAACCTTAAGGTTATACAGACTTCTCAAAAGAATTCTTTCCATCTCAAGGTCATTTTGACATCTGGATTTTTTTCATATTCTCTATGAGTTGAATTTCAAGGCGGATCAAGCAGCAAATAAGGCAATTGCATTAAGCATTAATGAACTCTATGTTAATCTTCAATTTTGTTTAGTTTTTCCTCCCTAAGGGGCGAGGTCCTGTGCATCTTCTTGAACGTAATTATGTCATTTTGTTTGGGCATGGTTACTTTGGAAACTGTTTGTATAGTCTACTATGGTATTTTTATAAATCAGAAGTTTGTAGCTCTTTTAGTGGTTTCTCCATTACTTTTATAACCTAAATCATAACCATTATTGTCTAAACAAATTAATAACATTGTGTCATATTATGAGATAAAACACCATATTTCCATATTATCTCAAATTGTGAAACTGAAAGTGTAATAATTTTATAAATTATATTTGAGTTTAATATTAATGTTAACTTTTATGTTAGTATTAATTATAATATTAATATTATTGTTAAATTTATTGAATTTTAAAAATTATAATCATTATTTGTTAATATATTATGTTATACAATTACATGTAATATACAATTTCAATAAATGTAAATTTATAATAATAAATAAGAATAAACCTTAACCATTATTAATAATTTACTATTATTAAATACAATTAAAAAAACATTTTATAAACCTTTTATTATAACATAATATATATAAAACACCAAACATAACCATTACTTTTAATTATTATGAGTAGAATACTATTTTCAAATAATTTTATTTGAAAAAAAAAGCAATACAAATATTCAAAGCAATGTATATACATTAATTTACATATAATTATTTACAAGTAATTTACATTCATAATTACTATATATAATTATAAATGATGATTAATAATATCTTTTTATTTATTAAACATTTTTAATAATTATTTCTAATTACATAAATGTTACATGTAATTACACATGATGCTTAAGAATAATTAAAAAAATTGTAATGATTAATCATTTTATTTATTTATTAAACATGTAATTAGATTTAATATTTTTAAAAGACTATGTAATTACATACTATCATTACAAAAAAACTTTTATTAATTAAATATTCTTAATCATTATATATAATTATATGTAATTGTATGAAGTAATCTATATGTAATTATTTATCAGTATAAATCTATCTAAATCTTGGATTTAGCAAGCATCTAGAGGGATTCAATTTCTTGAAGTGTAAATATTTGTATCTTAACTTTATATGTTTAAAAAAAAAAAAAAAATTGGTAAATTTATGTTGATTTTATTTTTTATTTTTAATAAGCTTATATAGATTTTTTTAATTACTTTTTCATTTGGTTTTAATTGTTTATTTTACAAACCAATATAAATTTATTTTTTTAACTATTTTCATAGTGTTACCTTACTTGACAACGTCTGGCATGCTAAGTTACACCTCATTACATATTTAATAATAATAAAACATTATTAATCATTAAATATAGTTTACCTTTAAAAATCAAATAATCATCTACATGTAATTATGTAAGGTAATTTACATTTAGATAAGCACCTTTTTTTTTCAGATGGAAAGATCCACGGGAAACCCAGCAATACTTCCCCACATTCGTGGATGGTAGAGGTGGTAAACCGCCGGCCATCCTAGCAGAAGGCCTAACCCCAGAGGACTCAAGGCTCGAACCCGTGACCTCCCCCGAACCGAGAGAGTGTGCGCACGTCTTACCAATTGAGCTAACCCTTGGGGCTTTAGATGAGCACCTTATTCCGTTGGAACCAATGGTCCAAAAATTTCATATGCTATAAGCTTGTGATTTTGGTGCACATGAAAATCTACAAGAACAAACTTTAAACTAAACATATTTACAAAAATATGATCGCATTGGCCTCGAACAAACGCTCTGTACAAAACTTATATTTGTATTCCCTTTAGAAGCTAGGGTAGAGAATCATGGCAGAGCAAAGAGAGGAGATGGAGTCGTCATGGCTTAATGCAAAAAAATGGTTGATAATGGGTTTTCTTCTTAGCAACTTGGATGATTGGAAGTGAAACTTGGACAAAAGGATTGAAGAGGAAATAAAAGACTCTAACTAGCAAAGCAAATTTTCAAGTGCCCAATTGAGCTAAAAATCCAATGCTTGAGATGGAAGTCAGATGCCTAAGGAGAAGAGGGCAAGAGCATTGTAAATTAATTAATGGTTTTCAAGAAGAGGTCTGCCTCTTGAAATAAGAATTGCCCCCTAGAATAAAAAGAATAAAGAACAAGGTGAACTCTTCGGTGGGATCTCTTCAAACTTTTCAAGGTCCAAAGCAGGAAGAGGCGTCTATGGATAAGAATAAAGATCATCTCATGCATCCAGAACTCAGACATCCAGACCTCTGGGTTTTTCCATCGACCATGTGTTTATTTGAATTATGTTCTACAAAGTTAAATTTTACTGTGATAGATTTATAAGAGTTCATACAAGTAGAATTGTAGGAGCTAAGACTAGAATTAGGAAGTTATGGACATAATCCACAAACCCTGGAATTTTTTTAACTTTGGAAGACAGAGTTTTTTTTTCTTCTTATATATGTACTCTCAGTTGTACAGTTCGATTGTAGCTATTTTTTTAATATAAGTTAAACCATTTCAGTTAAAAAAGAGATAGATTGTATTAAATAAAAAAGCATAAAGATTAACTTGAATGATGTAGATTACATAGAAGTCTGATAGAATAGTCCAACTAAGGGAATTTCCCAATATTACAAAGGTTGGACGAGTCTCAAGTTGTGATACTTATTTTTCTACCAAAGTCTCTTTCAAAAAACTTAGTGTAGAAGAGTGGGTTTGAAAAGACAAGGGGCACAATTAAATACATAATCAATACATCACTAAAATAAATTCCTATTAGTTTCTGTTCATACCAGTCACTGTATGTTACAATGGTTTTCCTTTTTCCTTCTTGGATATTTTCATACATTCCTCTATCTAGACAATTTAAGGTTTTATTGGCTATGGAAATTTACCTTTTTCTTGATTCTCTTTCTTATTGGGAATGGTAAGCTAGACATCATTTTTTTTTAACTCTTCCCTTTCTTTACAAAATGTGTTTAGTTCGCCTTGTTGTTTTGAAAGGGGGTAGGGAAGAAATATGGGTGCTCTCATAGGAGAGGGTTATATCCCTTAGACCTCGATGACTCCATTATACCAATGATGATATATGTTATGATGGGTCTTTGACTATTGAATCCTTTTGATGCATAGACCAAAATGAGAAAAATGTAGTGGAAAGACTCAACTATCGAGGGTTCATGTTTATTATATGGTAGTATTAAGTTTCCCTTTCCCACAAAGTGGGTTTCCTTCACGGGCTTTTTGAACTCCTGATACTCTTGATGCAATGATTTATGAAATGTACCATATTTCAAAGTAGAGCCTACATCTAAATGCAACTTGAACATAATTAAGAAGAGTTGGATCTAGATATAATATTTAACTACAAGCTTGATTTCTTAAAAACAAATCTTTGTTAAATTCTATATCTATATATATTCAATATTCAACATAATAAAGAAGAGTTGGATCTACATATAATATTTGAGTAAAAGTTTGATTTCTTGTAGTATAAGAAAAAAAATAACTTGGGACTAGAGACTTCCGAAAATTGCTTTAAATTCTAGCTAAAACTACCTAAGGCTCAAGTGAGGTTGACAGAAAGATGCTATGTCTTGGTTAAAGTCATGGGGGATAGACAAAAATGTTGTTTTTCAAAATATAGATGGTATTAAACTTATTAATACTTTGAATTTGAAAGAGAAATGGTGGTGTGATGAAAATTTAGAGCATAAAAGAAAATTAATTTATTACAAGGAGGTCATTAACCCTATTCTTGAAGATCAAAATTATCTATTTGTTTTATCTAGCATAAAGAAGAAGATCCACATAGATAAAATATGAATGAACTCTCATGAGATACATAGTGAAACAGTGCATTGGACCTTTCCTAGAACTCCATGGGTTCGAAGGATTTTCCATTTTTCTGACACTATGAGTATTGAGAATGAAAGCACTTCCTCTTAGATTTTCCTGTGTACACCCACATAAGATTTCAATTTCAAAATTTTTGCTATTATACAAACCTACCCAACTTTCTATCTCATCAAAATTATAGTGATTTAGTAATGCTCCTCTCCAAGATTTTTTAGCATAGAAATCAAACTCTAAAAGAAACCAAGTAGTTCCTTATTTCCCACTATGATGACAAAGGAGTATGGAAAGAATGGAGGTTGGAGCAGCTTCCTTCAAATTTAGAATAATGTTGGAACATGCTTCTAGGAAAAAACATATTCCATTAAAAAACCGGTCAAGGATACAAGGGGATGGGACCGAAAGGTGGCAAGTATTCAGTTAAAGAAGGATACAAGATACAGTTACAAGAAACGGAATCCCTCCCAAGATTAGTCATTTAGAAGGTTTTTTGGAAAAACGATGAAATTATAAAAGTGAATGCTTTCACTTGAATTATGCTCATGGAATAATTATAATTGAGGATAACTTAAAAAGAGGAGGATTACAGGGCCCATCATGGTGTTATATGTGCAAAGAAAATGAGGAAACCAATCTCTTGAGTATGGTTTCCATTGATGTCAAAGGATATCATTAATGACAAAGGAAATGATAGGACATGTGTGATGAGGTTGAAAATTCATATGATTATGTTCTAGTGATCTGCCTAAGGGGGCTCTATAAAATACATGCCATCTTCTGTATTTGATGAATTAAATGATTCTGAGGATATAGACATATGTATTGTTGTCTTGTGCATCTAACCATATGATTTGTTTGTCAATGCAGTCTCTAAAGGTGAAGTTATTAGCCTAACAAAAGTGCTTTCTGATATGATTTGCATTGTTTCAGTCCTAGTAAATCTACCTAAGTGGACTCAGTAAAATGCCTGCCATATTTTGTAGGATACTGATAAAAATTATATGAGATCGCCAGGGTTTATCTTGTTGATGTGTGCATCTTACCATGGTCTTGGTTCCTCTAAAATATGCTTGAATAAAAAGTTACAGGTCTGCCAAAATGAGGTTTCATAATGTTTTGGGAAATTTGTTGAAAATTGACAAAGTATTGAAATATCAGTCTAAGTTGCCCTAGTAAAATGATTGCCATATTTTGTTGGAAACTTATAAAAATAATATGATACCACGAGGATATAGCTTGTTGATGTGTGCATCTGACCATGGTCTTATTTCTCCTAAAAGATACTTGAAGACAAAGTTATAGGTCTATCAAAACAAGGTTTCAGGTTGTTTTGCACCAGTTCATGAAAAGGCACGTTTCCATAATGAAGAGATGCATTGGTGAAAATGTTTTAATGAAGGGACACATTGATGAAAAGACACAATGGTTCAAATATATGATTAAAGAAGTATTTAAACAGAAGTTCTAAGTGGAAGAAAGACGTCCCAGCAATCCAGATCAATGTAACAACAAGAGAAGATAGAGACCAATGAAGTGAAGAATAATCAGTAAAATAATTGAATAAAAAGATCAAATTAGGGAGGTAGGGTGGTTCTAGGGAAAGATACAATCCTGCAAGGGGGTTGTAGCCTCCTTCTAGTAGTGGCTGGAAAACAGGGTGTTTTAGCATCCTTGTCTTCTAGAGCATCCAGAAACCAGGGTGTTGTAGCATCATTTAGTTGTAGCTGGAAAACTTGGGGTTTGGTGTCTCCAGCAAGTTGTAGCATGCAAAAACACTTGTAAATATAATTTTGCAGTTATAAAAAGTGTTTTTGGTTTTCCCAATTGGGCTTCCATGATAAATGTTGTATTATGTGTATCTTGTTGATTGTGTGTTTTAATGAATAAGTTAACAGTGGTTTTAAATTTTTAAAAGTTATCAATACTGATTCATCCCGCCCCCCCCTCTCAATATTGTCCAATATTCCAACACAATTGCCATCTCTTTATAGAATGCATTTTTTCATTGGAAGTATGGAACCATATTCAATCAATTATGTTGAACACTCCTATCAAGCCCTCTAACTGTAAACAAATGTTTCTAAGATGGGGGGTGGAGGGGGGTGCTCCGTGACCCCGATAAATCACATGAATTGAGGTATGCATGGGGGATTGACATAGCCAAAAAAAATTATGTAGAAGCTTTATCCCTTAGAAAGGGATTGAGCTAGCAGTCGAAAAGGGATACAAGAAACTCATTGTAATAGGGGATTCAAAAATATCAATCCATTGCCTAGTTAGAAAAGTCACCCCTAAAGACCCTTACTTGGGCAGGCTAATGACTAGAATTTTTATGAGGGGTGGGGATTTTGACTCTTTCAAATCTTTCCAAGTAAAAAAAAATTAGAACCAAGAATCATATAGGTATACCAACTTAGATTTTTTGCTAAGGACATGAATTTACAAAATTTGGGAGGGAACCCATCCAACCCATATCCCCTAAGTGTTTCTTACATCTTCGGGATTCTTCCATTATAAAGTTGGAATGACAAGTGTTGAAAAAATACATAATTATATCATAAGGTGGAGAGATGGTTGCATGATCGCACAAGGTAACTCATGCTTTTGGATAAGTCCCACATTGCAACAATTTAAGTTCTGGTCCTTTCATATCATCCTTTCAGTGTGTGGGAAATTCGTCATTATGATGAAGATGAGGGGTGTCAATATTATCATTGTTGTTGAGAAGGAAATTTAGGATAGAAAGAGTTGTGTGCTTCTGAGGGATATATTCGTTGGTTTTATTGTTTAAATTTTGTCAGAAGCCGGGGTAGAGAATCATGGTAAAGAAAAGAAAGGATCTGGAGTAATCATGGTTGAATCTAGTTCTTAGAACCCGAAATCCATGTGTCAATGCAAAAAAAGAATTGTCGACTTAGAAGAAACAGTGGGTTTTCTTCATAACAACTTGGATGATTTGAAGAGAAACTTAGAGAAAAAGACCGAAGAGGTATTAAAGGACTCCAACCAGTGAAGCAAAATTTCAAGCACTCAATTCGATAAGTTGAAAGATAAAAATGCCATGCTTGAGATGGAAGTCAAATGCATAAGGGGAACATGGAAATAGCATTGTGAATTAATTAAAGGTTTGCAAGAAGAGGCATGCCTCTTGAAATGAGAATTGATCCCTCGAATAAGAAGAACAGAGAATAGGGTGAACTCTTTGGTGGGATATCCTCAAAATTTTCAAGGTCTAGAGCAGGAAGAGGAAACTATGGAGAAGAATATCAATTCATGCATCTAGAAACCAACAACAACATGTCAATAGTAGTGCGACAAGCATCCAAACCTTTGGGTTTTCTATCTACCATGTGTTTATTTGAATTATGTTCTGCAAAATTAAATTTTGTTGTACAAACTTTCAACGATTTTATACAAGTATAATTGTAGGAGCTAAGACTAGAATTAAGAAGCCATGGAAAGAATCCAAAGGCTGTAACTTTTTAAATTTGGCAGATATAGCTATCTTTTTACTTATAAATGTACTCTCCTTCAGTTGGACAGTTCGATCACAACTGTTTTCCACTGGATATGCTGAGATCCCCCTACTATTTCTTCAATTAAAGGTGGTGTAGCCCGCTAGGAAAGAGGGAAAATGATCAGGTCCAGAAAAAAGGGCCGAGTCCTTTTCCTTTTCCTTCAGTGAGTGATTATGATGTTGCATTGCCTGGCCTAATAATCTGCTATGAGTATTTTCTTTTTATTTAGACCTCTACCTGTCTGTATTAATATCATCCTCATCGGTTCGTTCATTGATTAGTTGCATCGTTGCTTGGGTTATAAATCCCCATCATATAAGTTAAATTGTTTCAGAGAGAGAGAGAGAGAGAGAGAGAGAGAGAGAGATTGTATTAAATTAAAAAACATGAGGATTTACTTAAATAATGTAGATTACATAGAGGTGTGATAGAATAGTCCAACTAAGGGAATTTCTCAACATTACCAAGGTTGGACAAGTATCAAGTTGTGATACCTATTTTTCTACCAAAGTCTCTTACAAAACTCGGTGTAGAAGAGTGGGTTTTAACAAACAAGGAGCATAATTGAATACATAATCAATACATAACTAAAATAAATTCCTATCAGTTTTTGTTCGTAAAAATCATTATCTATTGCAATGGTTTTCTTTTTTCCTTCTTGGATATTTTGGTACATTCCTCTATCTAGACATTTTAAGGTATTATTGGATACAGCAATTCACCTTTTTCTATATCCACAACACTTTTCTCTTCCTTATTGGGAAGGGTATGCTAGACATCAATTTTTTTTAAACTCTTCCTCTTTCTCTACAAAATTTGTTTAGCTCACCATTACCTTTTGAAAGGAAAGTAGGGATGAGATATGATTGTTCTCATAAGAGAGGGTTAGATATATTAACCCTCCTTGATTTCATTATACCAATGATGAGATATGTTATGATGGGTCTTTGACTGGTGAATACTTTTTACACATTGACCAAAAAGAACAAAATCTAGTGGACAAATTCAACTATCGAGGGTTTCTTGTTTAACATATGGTGGTGTTAAGTTTCCCTATCCCACAAACACTACAACAAATTTGACTTTTAGGGGGGGTTTTCTTCCACCTCCAAAAGTCACTTTTGGCGGAAGTTTGGCTTTGGAGGCGGTCTTTACAAAACCACCCCTAATAGCCCTGACGCTAAAAGTTTGTGGTTTTANCTTTTGGGGATGGTTCTAGACCCCCCCCCAAAAAAAGTGACTTTTAAGGGTGGTTCTAAGTCCCCCTCATATACACCTATGGTGTGGTCCCTCGCCCCCCCACCCCCCCTCAAATCCTTATTACAAACCTTTGGGGGTAGTTACAAACACCCCTCTTAGGTACCTATGGAAGGGATTTCAAAACCCCCTCATAGGTACCTACGAGGGAGGTTTCAAACCCCCCACCATAGGTTCCTACAAGGGAGGTTCTAAACGCCCCCTAAAACTCCATCTTACTAACCTTTTTTGGCGGTCTTAACAAAACCCCCCCAATAGAACTAATGCTAAAAGTTTGTAATTTTAAGAGTGGTTCTAGAAGAGATCAAAACCAATGCTAATAGTAACTTTTAGGGGTAGTTCAACACCCACCGCTCTAAAAGTATTTATTACAAAACTTTGGGGGCGGTTATAAACCCCCCTTATAAGTGGTTTGAAACCCCCCCTAAAATTATTTAGAAACCTTTGGGGGAGGTTATGAACCCCCCTCATATAAAATTATAGGGGGTTTATGAACCCCCCCTCATTGTAACGTTTGAAAGGAATTTTTGAACCCCCTCGTAGTGACATATGAAGTCAGTTAGAACCATGTTAGAACCCCCCTCGTAGCAACATACAAAAATGGTTTGAACCCCCCTCCCCTATAGTCATAATAAATCATACTAAAATATATTTTATTAAAAATATAAATATTGCAATATCATTAGGGAACGAAGGAATCGAACCTTCAACCTCCTGCTTGTAAAACAGGTGCTCTTCCATTGAGATAGAACCCTTTAATAATTGGGGAAAGGAGAAATATTAATAGCAAGATTGCACCATTTGTTCATCTAAGAAAAGACTAAGAATCTGAACATTGTTTTTACTCGAGAGTCCTAAGGAAGTAGTCTGAATGAAGGAACAAAGAGCCAACTAAGGATGCCTCTTGTGACTTGTATCTAAGTCAACAAAGGATAGGCCCTTTGTTTAAAGGAGGCAATCCTCAAAATACACTATAGACATAGGATATGAGTTTCAAATACAACCCAAACAATGAAATGGGGAATGATTCACATGCAATGGATCATAGTTCTAGAGCATAGAATAGACTACCCCCATAAAAGTAAAAGTGCCAAAGTCCAAAATTTTGAAATAGGAAGATAAGCTGAATTCTTATTATACTTTCATTGAATAGTCTTCCCTCATGAAAGTAGGAATGCAATAATACAAAAGTTCAATGTGGACATGCACTTGTAAATGAATTTTTTCTAAGAATATGTTGCGTAAATAGTATCCATTCTAGATATAAAATGACTACAAGACACATAAGATGTAAAAATAAACAAAGACATGTTTAAATGAGTGGGTCTCTTTTCCATTAATTAGCAAATTATATATAATTTTAATTATGAGTAAAAACAAGATTGCAACATAAATTATCTCAGTGGGATAGCTCAAATGGTTGAGTGCTTTGAGCTTCATGTAGGAGGTCTTAGGGTCAATCCCCTTGGTTGGATGCCTCTATTGATTGCCTCAATTGATTTCACCAACTTGGGTATCATAATCAACAATAATGGGTTTACATTGGGTACCATCTGTAAAAAGAAAGGAAGTGCTTGAGGGTTTTCCCATGAGGTTTTCCTTGAAAAAAAGACACATAAGCAAAGTTGATATATAACCAGCAATGGGTTTGAGTTTGAACCATAGATTAAACAATCTCTAATATCAACACAATTAATGAAACTTCTTATGGTCATATTTAAGATCGTTAACCACGTTTTTTGTAAAATCCCATAGACCTTGACTCTTAATAAAAGTCTCTAAATCCTGCACCCACATGTCATAGTTTTTCCCATTTAGCACGACTGGTTTCTACTTAGAACCCATATTACTTATGTAAACCTTGTCTAAAAACATTGTAAGTCCAAAAACATTTATTCCTTCAAAAATTAAACTTATTAAGACTGCAAATAACATCCACTTTCTTCCTGTGATGTTACAACCTCAAAAATTCCTTACAACAACTAGAACCAAACTATGATCTAAAACCCCAAGTGATATGATAGAATTCACAGGTGCATTGTAAAAGTAAACAAAGAGATCCAAGATCAGATTTGGTGGCGTCTTTAGACACCATTACAACATTGAAGCATAGAATATACAATACATATTCATCATATATTTTCACACTATAGACTGATCCATATTATTATATATCTATATATACTTGAGCGTGTGAGAAAATCCCCTTAAACCAAGGTCTATATGGTCAAATTTAATAACCCAAGGCATCCCTAAGAGGGTTAGACAAACCACCTTTCCTGCCTTCTTTTATGCCCAATAGGTTACTACTAACTTGGATGGGACCACTCTTGTTAGATCCATGGTTAGATTTATATCCTTGATGAGGACCTTAGTAAAAATTTTGGAATATACATACATTGGAGGGTTAATTCTGAGGAGTGTTGTGCAATAATATCATAGATCTTTATGACACCAAAATCAGCCCCTAAAACCTACAGGAAGGACACATAAACTTCATAATTTAAATTTTCCCTTTTTTATTATAAAATAAATGATGGACAAGCAAGTGTTCAAGTTGGATATATAAGGATTATTTCATCAAAAGTCTGATTAAGAAGATCATTGGCTTGGATGTCAATATTCATAGTTAGATATATGGACACAATATTATTGCATAGAAATCGACTTGCAACCTTGCATAACCATGTACGAGGTATTGATTTACTAATATTCAAAACATGGGATAGGTTTACATGTATTTCATTGCCATGTTTGGACAGAGCACCATGACGAGGGTCTGTTGCATAATGTAAAACCTAATATTCCTGGGTTAAAAGCATTCATTTGACCATACCCACATTTTTAAAAACGAAAAATAGATATTTTATTAGAAGTTGTTTTACAATCCTTCATCCTTCATAGAACAAAAGGTTTCAATGAGAAACAAAACAAAAAACAAGTATAGGCATGTTATGCCCAATCCATATCTATATTGCCCAATCCTTATCCTAAGGACTGTCTTCATGCCTAAAATGGTTGGTTATGGACTTACACTACTAAAAAATGATAAATAAGGTGATTTTCATGTTGGTTTACCCTCCAAACATGCCAAAGATTCCATGTTGTCTGCTAATTCAATGCATAGGTAATGAAGATGTCAAATAATGTGTTCAAGAGGTCAAAACAAGGTTGTTTACTGCCCAGAATTGCATTTTGGGGCTATTTTAGCCCTCATATATCCACATAACTTCCCAGGCCTACAAAGATTGCTTCTTACTACTAATTTAAGGTTTGTAATGTGCCAAGGATGGATTAAATTGGCCCAGCATTGGGGTTGTAGCGTTTTTTATTTCCCAAAATTGAAAGTGATTAGTCTCTCATTGCTACTCATTAATTTTTTAGGGCCTCAACATGCCTAGGATTTCCCTTTCTATGCACATAACTGATCCATATTTATGCAGGAACGCAACAGAATACACAAATAACCATCGAAACAAATATGCAGTGGAAATAACACTTCATTTCATTCATCAATAACTGAAACTTGTTTACATACATAATGGAAATAAACTAGCTAGATTGTTGGTAGCTTATCTCTGAAAAGAGATGTGGCGGCTACATGCATTTGAACTCTGTGTTACATTGAGGCTCGAAGGGGTATATATTATTGAGACACAATGGAAACCCTACACATCCAAAAACCTAACCCTAGGAGGTGAAACGCTAGAATGTGGGCCCCGTTGGGTAACTTGGTATATCAATTTCTCGAGGTCGTAACTTTAGCATACTACCTTCATTTAACGTCCATGATACATCGTTAGAAAGATCTATTTAAGGACTACATCCATAAATAATGAATATGAACTCCAACATGG
This sequence comes from Pseudotsuga menziesii, assembly GCA_001517045.1. Classification (NCBI taxonomy): domain Eukaryota; kingdom Viridiplantae; phylum Streptophyta; class Pinopsida; order Pinales; family Pinaceae; genus Pseudotsuga; species Pseudotsuga menziesii. The sequence goes on along the minus strand of LPNX010015017.1, from coordinate 409,840 downwards.
ACTCATGTTTTCCCAACCATTCGATACCAGAAAAACGTCGTTTAGGGCCTCAAAACGGCTCCGGAAGTTTAGGACCTGAAAACTGCCAAAAATAGTAAATTGTGCTACAATTAAGGAAACTGGAAAAGTGAAAGAAACAATGTGGGGGTCCAAGTGGAATAGGTGGGTGGCCACCAATATCCTTCTGGATCATTCCTCCCCACTTAGGAAGCAATGGTCCCCATTGCGTTGAGTTCCTCCATGAGATGAGGAAACTTTTGCTGGACTTGGTCCCTGGTGAGCCACTTTCCTTGGTGAAGGAGTTGGCCTGCTTTGACAACTTGATATAGCTGGATCTTCTGCTGGTGGGTGTTCTTGATCTGTGTGTCCATAATCCGATCAATTGTGTCTTGTTCCATGCAGTTGGGGTTTAACTCTGTTGGTATGAGTTGTTCTGCCATGGTTGATGTGTCCAGTAGAGGTGGAAAGTAGGGCCAAAGGCAGTCTACATTAAACACTGGGTGCAGACCAAGGAATGGTGGAATACTGAGCTCAAGGGCATTGTCCCCGACATCCTTGGTGATGGTGTATGGCCCATATCGGAGTGGGCGAAGCTTGTGGTGGGGTCCAGTGAGGTGCTCCTTCTACAAATGTAGCCACACTTTTTCGCCCACCTGGAAGTTGTGTTGCACCCGATGTTGATCATGTTGCTGCTTGTACTTAGCATTGGATCTGTCCAATATGTCATGAACCTATTGGAAAATGTGTTGAATGCGCTCAATGCATCTATTCGCCTTGGAAAATTCAGATTGGATATGAGCTGAATCAGCCTGAGTAGCTGCAAATGGCATGGCTACATCAATGGAACATAGTGGCTAGAATCCCAAGCCCGCCTAAAAGGGGCTGTGGTTGGTTGAAATGTGGAGGGCCCGATTATAGTTGTGTTGTACATATGGGAGGCTCTCATCCCATGTGTGTGGATGCTTTGAATTGTACATGCGCAAAATGTGTACGATCATCTTGTTGATGACCTCTGTCTAGCCATCAATCTGGGGATGGAAAGTTGTGGACTTAGTGAGCTTGGTGTCTAGCATTGACCATAGGCTAGACCAAAATGCACTAAGGAATCTGTTGTCCCGATCTGAGATTATAGACTCTGGGATCCCAAAGCGTACCCACACTCGTTCAAAGAAGACTTTAGCATTGGCTTCTGCTGTGATATTCTTCTTGCAGGCTGCCATTATGGCCATCTTTGACAATCTGTCAACGACCACAAACACACAGTCGTTGCCGTGCTTAGTAGAAGGAAGGACCGACATGTAATCCATGGATATGGATTCCCAAGGTCAACTAGGGGTAGGCAACGGAGTATAGAGGCCTTGCTTCTTGATGGATGGCTTGGCAATGGCACAGGCAGTGCAGGATCAGATGTACTTCCCGACGTTCTGTTGAAGGTTTGGCCAATAGAAATACTTCTGCAGTACTGCCACTATTTTCTCGACCCCGAAATGCCCAACGACCCAACTGTAGTGCGCTTCCCAAATCATCTTGGCATGCTCGCTTGAAGGAACACAAAGGTGTCCCATGTGACATAGTAGTACATCTTGGAGATGAAATTTTGGAACTTGGTTTCCCACCAAGAGTGTTTAGTATGTGTGGCTGAATTTTGGATCACTCTTGTAGAGAAGCAGCCAATCATAAGTCGTGTGCCCACAAGAGTTGAGCACAGTGGTTATCGCCACAATCGGTGGTCGGCTGAGGCGGTCTACAACATTATTGGTGCTTCCCTTCTTGTACTTGATGTTCAAATGAAACTGTTGTAGATATGTGGACCACTTATGATGGCGATCGTTCTGTAACTTCCCTTGTGTCTGTATGAACTACAAGGGTCGGTGGTCTATGTGGATGATCGTTTCCTTCCCCAAAATGTTATGCTTCCATTGTCAGCAATCATGTACAATGGAATACATCTCTTTGTCATAAGTGGGATATTTGCAGACTGTGTCGGACAGTGTCTCACTGTGATATGCAATTGGATGCCCTTGTTGAATAAGGACTGTGCCAATAGCATAGTCAAAGGCATCTATCTCGATCTCAAATGGTTGTTGCAAGTCTAGTAATGTGAACGTTGGGGCACAGCAGAGGCGATGTTTCAATTCTGCAAACGCTTTCTATTGGGTTTCCGACCAAAAGAACTTTGCTTTCGCTCCTCCCTTGGTGACTTGACTCAAGGGCCAAGTGATATGAGAGAATCCCAACACAAACCTACAATAGAAATTAGCAAGGCCCAGAAAGCTACGAAGCTCTGTTAGAGTAGTCGGGGCTGGCCAATCCCGAATGACTTGGTTGGATCCACATGTAACCCACACTCATCAATAATCTATCTCGGATACTGAACCTAGGTCATGCCAAAATTACACTTGTCCAAATTGGAACACAGCTTGTGCTGCCGTAGTGTTTGGAGGACCTGTCGGATGTGGTCGAGGTGCTCTTCCCAAGTCTGGCTGAATATCGGGATGTCATCCAAGTACACTACTACAAATGAGTTGGTGAATGGTCGTAAGATGTCGTCCATCAGTCTCATGAGGGTTGCAGGAGCATTCGTCAGCCTGAAAGGCATGACCAACCATTCGAAAAGGCCCTCCTTGGCTTTGAAGGCAGTCTTCCACACATCGGTCGGTTCGATCGGTACCTGGTGATACCCATACTTTAAGTTGATCTTGCTAAAATATTTCTTTACGCTGGTCCAGGACGTCATCAATCATTGGGATCGGGTACCCCGCAGTGTTTGGAGGACCTGTCGGATGTGGTTGAGGTGCTCTTCCCAAGTCTGGCTGAATATCGGGATGTCATCCAAGTACACTACTACAAATGAGTTGGTGAATGGTCGTAAGATGTCGTCCATCAGTCTCATGAGGGTTGCAGGAGCATTCGTCAGCCTGAAAGGCATGACCAACCATTCGAAAAGGCCCTCCTTGGCTTTGAAGGCAGTCTTCCACACATCGGTCGGTTCGATCGGTACCTGGTGATACCCGTACTTTAATTTGATCTTGCTGAAATATTTCTTTACGCTGGTCCACGACGTCATCAATCATTGGGATCGGGTACCTATTCCGGACAGTGATCTTGTCCAGTGCCCGATAGTCAATACAGAGTCTCCAAGTCCCATCCTTCTTTTGTACCAACACGATCAGGCTCCCACAGGGCAATGAACTTGGCCGAATGTGACCCTTTTGCAGCAACTCCTGAATCTGCCTCTTGATTTCATCATTCTCCAAAACAAAGTGTCGATAGATCGGTACATTGGGAAGCGGCACACCTGGGGTCACATCGATGGGTTGCTTGACCTGGCAATGGAGAGGCACCCCAATGGGTGAGGTGAATATGTCCTGGTACTCCTCCACGACCTTGTCCATTTGTTGTTGTCATGCGGAGGGGCCCTATCTGGAGGTCATGGCCATGATCTTCTTCTTTCCTTGAGGGTGTATTATCAAGAAAACAAACTTCTCGATTTTGGAAATGAGCTTACTGCATTGTTTTGCAGTAACCAAATAGATAGAGGCAGGAGGTGGTACATCTGGTATCCTGTACAAATTATTTCCCAACGTAATAATAACAGCATGAGGTCGAGACTCATACACAACATGTCGCTTCCATAAGTATGGTTTACCTAATAATACATCACAAACATCAAGAGGAGCAATATCACATAATACCTCATCGGTGAAGGGCTTGATGCTGTAGGGAAGGAGGCACTGTTGGCTGACGCGAAGATCTCGTCCTTGGTGAAGCCACCCGATGGTGTACGACTGTGGGTGTGCTGTGGTCGGCAAACCCAACCGCTTCATGACCTCTGCTGAAATCAGGTTCTTTTGGATCCCACTGTCGACAATGAACTGTAGCGGGGAACCCTTTACCCACATCTGGGATTGGAAAAAATGCTCCTCCTCCTCTAAATCTTCTGGTTCTTCCTTTTGGATCTTCATGGTGGAAACGGTGGCATTGGGCTCTGCATAAATAATCTTCTTCCCTCTGTCATTCTCCTTCTCGGGTTTTGATTCAGTGTCAGAGCATGCATCTGATTCAGAAGCCTTTATCTCAGCCACGAGTGACTACTTGGCCCGACACTCACTTGTGTTGTGAGTGGAGCTCTTATGGAACTCGCACCACTTTCCTGCTTCCTTCTTTGGCTTTGCAATGTTGCTCTTTGCTTGTGGATTTGGCAAGTTTTTTTGAGTCGCCATGCCTTGGCTGTGTCCTTGGTTCTGCGGTTTGGGGGCACCTTTCCCTTGCTTTTGATTCGCAGATCCAAAGTCTTGCTTTTTTTGTTTAATTTTTTGCTTAATTTTGGCAGCATACTGATATGTCATACCAAACAAAGAGATGTTGAGGAATTCCATTTCCTCTTGAATGTATCTGTGCAGACAACTGCAGTACTTCAACACCAAATGTTTCTCTGAATATTTGATACCTAACTTGGTGCGCAGGATATGGAATAGATTCGTTAGCTCATGCACATCTTGATCTCTTTGTTTCCACAGCATAGTCCATTGTATGTACTTGTCCTCATAGCTCCCCACCAAATAATATTGTCCCTTTATGGCATCTCGGAAATAATTCCAATTGGGTACGGCCGAGAACAGAGAGAGTTCCTCCTCGTCCTTTCTCTCACATTAGGTTTCCCACCAGTCCTTAACATGGGGGGCGGCTTTGAGTAGAGAAAAAATAATCTTTTCCCAGTCAGAAAAGTCATGAACTGAGAAATATCCTTCTAATAGATTCAACCATCTATCTACGGTGTTTGCATCTATTCGGCCATCAAATATGGGAATGTTGAAGTTTACTTGTACCTTAAATGGGTTTGCGTCTCCAAAGTGGTTGCTAGATGCAGATGCGCAGCCAATGGGAAGTCATTGAAGGATCTGGGTGAAGTTATACATCATCGCGTTCCTTTGTTTTTCAAGGGCCTCCTCGAGCAACATTTTGATAGGATCTTTTGCGCCCTCGTCTTTCTTTTCGTCCCCCATGGGTGGCCGTCGGGATTTGCGAGGCTGATCTTGCAAAGGTTCAACTAGATCGAGTCCTAACTCTTTATACCCCGCCCTCGTTGGGGACATGCAAATAAGGATCAAGAAAGAGCAAATTTCTCTGATACCATTGATTTGGATTTATACAGGAACGCAACAGAATACACAAATAACCATCGAAACAAATATGCAGCGGAAATAACACTTCATTCCATTAATCAATAACTGAAACTTGTTTACGTATAAAATGGAAATAAACTATCTAGAGTGTCGATAGCTTATCTCTGAGAAGAGATGTGGCGGCTACATGCCTCTGAACTCTGTGTTACATTGAGGCTCGAAGGCCTATATATTATTGAGACACAATGGAAACCCTACACATCCAAAAACCTGACCCTAGGAGGTGAAACGCCAGAATGTGGGCCCCATTAGGTAACTTGGTACATCAATTTCCTGGGGTCGTAACTTTAGCATACTACCTCCGTTTGACGTGCATGATAAATCGTTAGAAAGATCTGTTTAAGGACTACATCCATTAACAACAAATATCGAGTCCGACACAAATTCATATTTGTCGACCATTCAATGCCGAAAAAACGTTGTTTAGAGCCTCAAAACGGCTCCGGAAGTTTAGGACCTGAAAACTGCCAAAAATAGTAAATTGTGCTACAATTAAGGAAACTGGAAAACTGAAATAAACAATGGTGGGGGTCCAAGTGGAATAGGTGGGTGGCCACCAATATCCTCCTGGATCAATAACTCATCAAAAAATGACCAAATTTGATTTTTGGACTATTATTATGCCCAAAAACTTCAAAAGATCAATGTTTGTATGTTGATATGCAACTAGACCCACCTCTAAACTTCCTAGATTTGACAAAACACATATTTTTTCACTGTTATGAATTTGGATTTGGTTCAAGCTTGCTTCACTAATGCCCTTCTCTTGAACAAACATGCCTAGGATCATGCTACTGTCACCCCCTACAAAGTGTAATAAGAATCACATGTGGAAACTAATACAATTTGGGAGGTAACACACCCCACATCACATGAAGCACCCCTAGGAATGGAATAAATACTTTCACAGTAATACAAAAAGATAACAACCTCATCATAGGTTGCATAATCTTAGATACGTTCAGGAGTCTAGATATCCTACCGTCGTCAATTAAAAGTATTGTATATCCTAATCTATTGGGCCCTTTCATGATACAATGGAGTGTGATGTTACTCATCTAAGATGTTTTGACTTGATCCTAGGTCGGCCCAAGCATTCCATGTTGTATGCACAATATGAATCCTACTTCAACACATAAGTTGCAAAATTAGTTAGAAGGAACTGTTCCCTAGTTAGACTAATCATTCATGCATGTGGATTCTTGTTCTTCTTTAGAGCACATATCTTTAACTGGATGTATGCTTGCATGTTTTAGTTATCTAATAAAGGAAAACTTCACCTGGTTCTTATATCCGTGCATGGAAGGTGCATTAAGGTCAAGGTTTGATACTTTCAATTGGTGTGTTATTGTACATGACTATAGATCCATTGTACCTTCTCGTATTCCTAGTCTATAAAGGAGAAGCAGGGTGCTCTAGTATGGTGGTTAGAGAGTTTAAGTTTTTGAGCTATAGCATTTCTGGTTTACTATTAGAGTAAATATAAAAGTAGTGATGTTGTTCTGAGGGTTTATATTTGTATGTTTGGTGTTCATATGATCGGTTGTATGAGTTTGTATGTCAATGTACTCTATGTTGTTATTTTGATTGGTGTTTTCAGTTTTAGTTATCGACAAATTTAGGTTAAAATCCTGAAAGAAAAACCTACTTACCATGGTGTTATTTTCTACATCATTTAGCTTCCATTAGTTTCAAATATTGATCACAATAGTTGTTCCCACCACATTGATGATATGGAAACCTCTCTAGTTTTACTTAGTCAAAGGCACCCAAAATGAAAAGTTTGACAACTCTCACAAAAATTGAATAATAGTGCATAATTGCGAGTATGATCCTATTCATAGTCTATTCAAATAGTACCCCCATACAATATTATTTAGTAACAACAAATAGAAGACGCTAATATATCATCCAAATGATATTATCATTTATCTATCCACAATTACAATATACGATGAAACAATTATATCGCAGATTGTTTTTTAATCTCCTTCCTTCTATAGTGGTATGCATTTCTGAGTTTGTGAGAGAAATTTGAAGAAAAATATGTTTGGAGATATAGATTTTTTTATATTTCTAGTTCATGATTATTTTGCACATATGCATACATACATATATGTGTGTGTGTCCTTTCCCTGTATCCAAATCCTGACATTTTAAAAAAATCTATCCAATCCATGTATGTTTCCATGTAACTTAGTTATTAACAAATGCAATTTTAAACATTTCCATCACAATATGTTCAAAACTTTTGAGACCAAAAAGTACAATACTTCAAAAAGGACTGCAAATGTAACAAAAATAGGCCTACCTTTCTATCATAAAGCTTTTCCCTATAAACCTGGCTGAGGGATCCTTCTCCAATTAGATTTTCATGTCCAAAGTTATTTGTATAATGGCACAAAGCTTCTGTAACAGTGTAATCAATTGCAACTATTGGACCTTTGGGGGGTTTCATAGGAGGTTTCCGCGTTGGATTTTCTAGAGGAAAATTAATCGATGCTTTGTGCTTTTCAATATGAGGAGTCTTTATATTCACCTTTTTCAATCCAATATTGGGTTCTTCTTCTTGGTTCTCATTTTGAAATTTTGTTACAATATAAAAACAACTCAACACCAAGAAAAACCTAGTTAATAAAAAATAAGTGTTGGGTGAATTTTTTTCTAGTCTCCTTTAATAGTAAAGATGTCCAAGAAAATGAAGTTGAATTTCATATAGAATTAAAAACTAAGACAAACCTATCATATCTCATTCTAATTTACATTCCAAAGTAATTTCACCCAATAACATTTTGAAATAGATGCATGCTTTTAACTTACCTTTAATTTGGATAAAATTAAAATATAAAGACTACTTACATTTAGTAACTGGAGTAGGTGGTCCAGCACAAGAAGACATAGATTTGATTTCCTTAGCCATGCATTTATATAATGTCTTTTCCTTGGGTTTACAAATTTTTCCGTGCTTTCATGTTTCTTTTCCACGCCTAAATTTCGCTTCAGGTTTCCTTTTAAGAAATAAAATAATAACAAGCACAGTTGCAATAATAGTTGAGAGCCTTGCTACTAAAAATAGCAGCATTCCTCCCACTTATTAAATATTCTTTTACCTTCATTATGGGATCCCTTTCTTGTTGATGATTTATGCTTAGGGCTTCTTGTGGATGACGGAGACTTAGTAGGGGAAGTAAAAAGAGGTCGTGGAGGAGAACGATATTTGTCAAAATGGTTGTCACCATACCTGCCAATATGGGGATGATGAAATTTAATAACCCATGTATCCATATTATCCACAATCCAGTCATGAGAATGAACAAGATGCATAACAATCTAAGTGATCAAACTTCATTGAAATTTGCACAAGTTATCATATACTTACTTTAAGTTTGTAATTTGGAGGCACCCACCCAATAAAAATATTGTTCTCTATTTTTCTGTCAAAATAGAGTAACACCAGTTTATGAATACAAAATTTATCAAATTTGCATTTCCACCAGATCAAAAATAAATGCTTCTTGAGCGCTTTCTTCTACCCATTTCTGTGAATTAATCTACACATTTGGAAAGCTTTCCCATACCTACAAAATTTCAAGCACCACATTTACACATATAGTAGCGATAAATAAAATTATAATCCTATCATATGTAGATATATTAAATTTTCAGTAGTTCCACTAAATATATTAATATAGTATTCTGCAAGTTCCCGCAAGTAAACCTAAAATATTTCTGAACGTTTCAAGAACAACCCCTAGTCAAAGCAAAAGAAATATTATTAGTCATTTTAGTTCTACATAGCCTAAAAAAATGTATGTACCTTACAGAGAAGAAAGACTTGTCAAATCTCTCAAGGAACCTGAGAGTGGACCACTAAAATTGTTAAAATAGAAATCTCTGCAAATGCAAAGATCATTTGAAATTATTCTGAAGCTTATATATAATAATTATAACGAAAATGAACTGATACAGTTTTCACATGGAAGTTAACAAATGCTCTAAAAATATTAAATGAAAATGCTCACAGCTTAATTAAACCAGTAAGACCTAGAAAATGTCTGGAATTACACTCGTTAATTGATTGTTACCAACCATCCAGTGAGGATTGTAAATATTTGCATTAGCTTATATATTCTCTTTGTATATTTCATTTTATAAGTTATGGTGGAAAAAATGAAATAGAATTGCCATTACTTACAAATCATAGAGGAACGTTAAGCACTTCCAGATGACAACATATGATCATCACTATTCTCTCTTAGATCTACCAAAATGGAGATAAGCATTGATTATGGTGTTGTATCATTCCTTTCGTATCATATGTCTTCATGAATAATTTCAATATGATCTGTGAAGTTTCTTTCATTTCTATCATTAAGTGGGACCCTAACAATGCGTAAGAGAGTTGCATATGAAACTCTTCTATTCTTTGATGGATACACTAGAGCTGATTTATGAGCTTCATTTATCTTTGATCCTGAATAATTATTATTAGACTGTCCACCTGAATTATTTGCAATCCATGAAGCAAAGCAACACTTGTCATAATATTGGAATTTGTGGTTGTTGAGGGAGAGTTTGGAGATGCATCAAACTAAAAGACTCATATACACAATCCTGAGCTCAACATAGGTCCTACAGAAACAAGAAAACGTATAGTATAACTACATCAGTCAATTTGAACCAAAATAGGTGTATATGAGGCAATATAAGAGGTCGTAAAGATAGAAAAATATTTAAAATATTGCATACTAAGAAGCAGATATGGATTATTATTTTCCTAGAAAGGAAAAACAAACATTGTGCCACAATGTGAAGTACAAAATATATTATATAAATATGAAAATTTAACTTTAATACAAACATATGTAAGAAAATGCATTGTGTAAGCGACAACAAAGAAGGAAAAACTATCTTTCTCTTGTATTTTCCTCAATAAAACGCACAAAGCTTTGATTTAATGCAAACCAGATTGCATAGGATCAGGAAAAAACATGAAAATATTAGGCTACCAGTATGCATATCATCACCAATGTCTTCTTATGCTTTCAAACAATGTGATTGCACAGAGAAAGTACTACAGCTCAATTTTTATCAACTCTTCAACAATTTGGAGAACTTGTTTCATGCATTTTCTCTCCACTTTCATCCTTGTATATTTTAATTACCTTTTTCTCACGTTTTGATGTTTCATACATATATATATGTAGAACCTCTCATGATAAAATAATTTCTCTGAGAATATTCAAATGCATGGCATCAAAGAATATCATTTATCTGCCTAACAATAATATAAAATTAAGAGGGTCGAATCTTGAGAAACGATAATATGGATAGTATAGCTTATCCTTGAGAGGTTAAAAACTAAAAATTTTGGTTCTACAACTTCTAATTTAGAATGACATGAATGTATATCCTCTTTAATTACCTTAAAATTATTTGGAAGCCATGTAAATTTCTGGTGAATCAAACACTAATTTACGTAGAAATAAAGTACCTTATCCTCAACCAACAGTGGAAAATGAAGAAGAATATCAAGAGGCTCAGTGTGCGCTGTGGAAAATGAAGAAGAATCTCAAGAGGCTCAGTGTGTGCTCTTCCATAACAAAAAAATTATGCAATTCCCCATGGTAGTTGAATACACACAAAAAAACTCAGAAGCATGCCAAAATTAAACCAATGCTTCCCCATTCTACTTTAATCAATGACTTCACAAATTAGTTGTTTCAACCTTCTTCTTTGTAAAAAAAGAACACCTCATATCAAACAAATTTATTAACATGGAAATTTGAAATCAAATAGTAATTTGTAGCTCACAACTTTGTCCTTTGGACTGACTGAGATTACAAGTTCAAAGAGATTACAAATTCAAAGACAATGATTCAAATAACCAAAATTTCACAAAAATAAAACAGTTTGATATAAAAGAATCTTCCCAAGATAGACCCACTATACTCAATTGACAATACTATAAAAATTATACATATTTATCAGGAATTAAAAATCCCACAGAAAAAACACCTATGCAAATGAAATAGATTTTTCTTTTTGTATTTGAATAAAAAATTTGGTATCTTTCCTGTGCTTTTATGAAAAGTTTGAAGGTCTGGTCCTAAATAGTTCAAATTCTCTTCAAGGTTTGAACCTACAGTCTAAACTTGTACCTTTATCCATGTAAGTCAGAATATGTTTTGTTCGAATCGGGTATGACAGGGTTTGAACGATGCTAGGCTTCTAAGTATGTCTTGAGGAAAATATGACCATGTGAAGGAGCTAGTCAGCTTAAGAAAGGAGATGTGAAAGAGTGACTATTAAAGCTTTGCATGTAAATCGGGCATGTAAATCGGGCAAGCCCATTTTTCTATATGGTTTTTTTTGTCTTGAATAGTTTTTTTTTGGTCTTTAATGGCCCATGTTTGGCATTGGTTCTAGATAATTTGATAGATTTTTTAATATGTGCTAAACTATATTGAATTCTTTCACTGGGTTCTAGTTTAGAAGCCTACCATGCAAAGTAGTTAGTTAGGAAAATGGAGATGCTTAAGGTTGATAGTGAAAATTTTGGATGGAAATAACATAATTTTTTTGCCAATTCTTTTCTCAATGGAGTTGCACATGCTCACTAAGAGTTTTATGTGTACTAGAATTTTGGGAATTTTACCATATAGGCGCTGTACTCTTCATATGTGTGATAAATTATGAAAAAATGGAATTCTGTTATACAGGTTCCAGTCTCCATATTGTCTAACTTATGTAGAAATTCAAGTTCTAACCACCAAGTTGTACGATGTGTAGCAATAAAAGTACTTTAATGCATCTATGATCTTTCTAAGATTAAGAAGTCGTTTCCAATAGAAATAGAAATAACATTTTGTGTAGATGATTGATCATGCAATCTATTAATGAGATACAAACTCTGGCAACCTATTGGTTAGGTGAAATGAAAATTGCATAAATTTTACATTTTAACGGTTAAACTTTGTCTTAATTAGCGATATTCCAAATACTATATACATGCCTCTGCCTCTATGAGTGCACGTGTATGGAATCAGATGGATACATGTTTTTCTTAATATAAGATAATCATTTGGAACTAATATATGAAAGAGTTGCGAACAAAAAGATATCAAGAAACAAATCTACCAAAAATATGGTCATGTGCATTCCTCACAGAGTTAGGTCTCTGTAATGCAAAGCTTAGTGGTCATCATGGGGAAACAACCTGCTACATTTGAAACAATAAACCAAACCCACGTTGTATCACATGTTATGATGTTTCACTACATTTTTTTGTTTACAGCTATGCATTTACATTACATTATTATGGTTGGTTTTTTTTTACATATATGTTCCATATCAGTTAGGTATGTTCCATATCAATTAGGGGATGGGGTGAGAGGGATGAGTTTAAAGGATGGTTGGAGAGGCCCTCCTAAATTTCAGGGTATGGCATAAGATTGGGAAAGGTATTATAAGACATAGGGGACGACTCTAGATAGTTTAATAGGTTCAGGGTGCGGCCAAACTTCATCCATATCCATATGAACCTGGTAACTATGCTCATAAGTTCAATGAAGTGTTAATCCATACACTTGGGTTTCATCCTTTTTGTTATATGTACATTATGGGTTTCATCCTTTTTGTTATATGTACATTATGAGATTCAGAGGGACAAGGAAAGGTGCAAATAGAATAGTTATGCCTCGAACCAGGAAATTAAAGGGAATAAATTATGCACTTTGCACTGCAATTATTTAGAGAATGTTCCTCGAACCACAAGAACACATGCATGCACACACATTTGTGGAAAACATGTTATCTTAATCTAAAAGCTATTTGTAGGGTGAAAATAACCAAATTGATGAGATCGTATCCTCTATCATTCATATAAACTAACATTAAAGGAAATAGCGATTTGGGTGGCATGCCTTGCAGAACCATGATATCCCCAATAATTGTCAGTCTTCTTACTACAACATCATATCCCCGCCGTGNTCTATCATTCATATAAACTAACATTAAAGGAAATAGCGATTTGGGTGGCATGCCTTGCAGAACCATGATATCCCCAATAATTGTCAGTCTTCTTACTACAACATCATACCCCCGCCGTGCTATTTCTATCGACATTAATACACCTCACACTTGCAAATTAATTTTTCCTATATATGTGAAAACTACATCTTGAAACAAATGGAATTAATTTGGCATTAATAGTATTATTGAATCACATCACAAAAGGCATAAAAAGCATAAGCATGTTTCTGATTCCCAATATAAGTTGAACCAAAAGCATTTAAATAAGAACAAGGAAGGGGAGTAAGGTGAGTTTTACACTATACTTGGGAAGTGTAGCGAATATGGGCTCATCGTCCTCCAACATTACCACCTTTCATTATTTAATTTCCCCATCAACCTTCTCCCTTGACTGCTAGAGCAACAACCTGCTTTGCATCGCCTATTGAATACGGGTATGATAAGCGTTAATGCGAGAATGTGGGTATAGGGAATGCGAACAGAATGGGGATTTACTGGGGAAAGCGTGTTGTTGAATGTTGAAGACAAAACCTTGAGAGATTTTGCTTACGTTCTTTCTACCCTTAAGAATAATTTGGTATTGACCTAGAACCAGATGATGCTTAGCAATATCCCCGCTGAGTTAAAGGATTTCCTACGAAAGGTGCTGACTCGACTTCTTAATATGGGGTTGTAGAGAATACCTCAACAAAAAAAGGCCCTGGAATTTGAAAACCCTCAAGATTAATACCATCGACCCTCTTTTCCTAGCTCCAGGTTCAATACCCAAATAAACCGTTGGTAGAAGTTGTAGGTTTTCCATGAGGCCATCAATTGTTCCATGCGTAACAGAAAACAAAGAAAGGATTTCAGAAGTTCCTAAACAGGCTTTGAAACTAAATGAATAATATAGAATACATTATGCAGAACTAAGGATTACCCTAAAACTTAAACAATCCCGGGCGAATTTCCAAGAGATTCAGCATAGTCACCATCATTTTTATCTATTACGCATTCCATTCCAAGGATTAATAAATACATTACTAAATGTTAACAAACAATAAAAATTCATAAACTACAATATGTCTTAGATCAATAAACAACTATTTACCTAAAATGATGTTACAGTAGAGTACTCTTGGTAGCTTGTTGTATCCAAGTGTTGTCGAGAAGTAAAAACTAATTCCTCATGAGGCCGAGGGGCAATGACAATCAATAGAGAATAGTAGTAAACACATCGGTGAAGGTCAACAGCAACTTCCTTCCCAAGGGTTCGACAAATAATTAGAGAGAAAACCGTGGAATACAATAGGGTATGAAACCTCGCGAGATACATCCCCAAACACCAAAGAGAACCAGACTAATGAAAATTTTAAAATCCTTGAAATTTCTAGAGATTTTAAGGTCTATAAGTTTTACGCATTTTGATCTTTGAACCATCTCAAAGGGCTAACAAATTTCTGTCCATATTTTTTACAAGCAGATGAAAGAATATGCACCCAAACGAAATGTGAAGAGATAACAAGTTTCTGGATATTTCTTTACAGGAAGATGAAAGAATACGCACCCAAACTAAATGTTAAAACTTGAATGATTTCATGATTCAAGTTTAATAATTAGCTTTTCATATAGTTTATCATCCTTATCAAAACATTGAACATGTTATTCATGGTAACGATAATATAGTTTTTTTATCATTTTATATAGCAGAAGAAAATTAAAATCTAAGCTCCCTACCCTTGAGCTAGTAGGGACTCTATGAATGACCTTGCAACTGTTTTAATTAAGTAACACCAAAACTAAGACGAGTTTTAAACATTTATGCTAAGTTTACATTAAAAAAGATGAAACATCATTTTATCCACCTATTATCAATTTGGACCTTTTACTTGGCCTCATATCGATGCAAGAGGGAATTTCTCTGTTTCAAACTTATAATTTGTTCTTTTGAAACTTCAAATATTACTCTGCTTGTATCTCTTTCAAAGTAATGCTATAGACGATATTAGCATTATTTCATAACATTTAATGTTTAATGTTTAAACCAATGCCCTCCTCATACCACCTCCCACTGCCCTCATCAAGAAACAAAACCCTTAAGATAGAGATCCTGCTCTCATTTTCTCATTTGCTAACTATATTTTATTTAAGCTTGGTTCAGTGTTATGCAACTCATAGTTTTATACTTGAAGAGGTTTATGTTTCAAGTGGTTGGGCACTTCCATAGCCTTCCACAACCTTCATGTGGCTGGGAACTTCCATAGTTTTCCACAACCTTCCACTGCCTTGATGTTTTTGCTATAATATGAACCTGTTGATCTGGATTTACGTGAGAACAAAATGAAAGAATAGATATAGCATCATAAACACAGACATATTACAATGAAAATAGAGATACAATAAACACATATTCTATTAAACGACGGAAATAGAACAGACTCTAAATACAACAACTAGAATGGTGGTAGCTATCTCTGAGAAGAGATGTGGTTGCTACTCTCATTTGTGCAAAGCTGAATACAAAATGAAGCCAAAAGGGCCTATTTATAATAAGCATGAAGCATAGAACCCCAAAAGTCCAAAACATAACCCTAGAAGATGAACGGTCATAAAGTTTGCGGCCCCAAGGTGCTTAGTTGAACAATCAACTTCTCAAGGTCATAACATTTGCATACAATCTCCGATTTGGGCGCTCGATAACCTATTGGAAAGGTCTATTTGAGATTTAAAACTTTTGATTGGGGCCATATGCATGTCGTTGAAAACCAATTGTTCCCCCTTAATCACCAAAAAATTCATTTAGGGACTTAAAACGACCCCGAAAGTTTAGGACTCAAAAACCCATAGAAAAATAACTAGGAAACTGTCACAATGGACAATTGTTTTGAGCCAGTAGAATAGGTGGGTGGCCACCGATCTCCATTTGGATCAATCCTCCCCCCTTAGGAAGCAATGGTATCCACTACACCAAATCCCATATCATATCTCGAACGGTGTGTTGAGTTGATCTCCTGGTGCGACATTTGCTGAAGTGAAGAGGTTGTCTTTCTTTGACATCCGGAGAGGGATATAATTGTTATTGATGGATGCATTAGAGTTGTTCAATTATTCTGGTTGTTGTGTTTCCCTTCGTCTGAACTGGTTTGGATGATTTCTTTCTGGATGAGTGCCTTAAAAACGTTCCCTTCCACTATAGAGGTACTCGAATAGATGAGGGAACACCGACTTTGTGTTCTTCCTATTTTTGTTGAGAAAAGGGGCCTTGTGTAGAGGGTGTGGAGGTATTTGTGATATTATGCTCTCCTTCATAGGAAATTGTGAAGAGGGATAATTTCCTGGTGTGGTAGCTTATCTTCCTACCCTGCGAGACTATGGTAGGTGCAACTGTCTCTGGTATCTGATAGAGTCGTCCTCTGAAAGTGACAATGACACTGCGAGGATGCAACTCATACACAACATGAACTTCCACATATATGGTTGTCTTAAAAGAATATCAGAGACTTCAAGTGGGGCCACATCACATAGTACCTTTTCTTTGAAAGGCTTGATGCCATATGGTAGGAGGAATTGTTGAGTAATGCAGGCACCTCATCCTTGAGTTAAACAATCGATGTTGTAGGGTTATGGGTGTGGTGTTGTCGGATTCTCCAATATCTTGATGACTTCTGCTGATATCAATTTCTTCTCGATGTCATTTTCAATAACAAAATGTAGTGGGATTCCCTTCAGCCACATCTACGAGTGGAAGAGTCGCTCCTCTCCCTCTAACTCTTCAGGCTCCTCTGGTTGAATCTGTGTGGTAGAAAAAGTGACAGTGGGTTCTACATAAATTCTCTACTTCCCCTAGTCCGTGAATGTGACATTGGGTTCTAAATCGAAATCGAGATCTGATCCTAAAGATTTTATCTCGGCCATCAATTAATGCTTTCAGTGACATTCATTAGTGTTGTACCAAGGGATTTTAGGGAACTTGCACCACTTCCCAGTGTCCTTCTTTATCTTTCCATTGCCCTTCTTTGTTGGTCATGGAGACCAGGTTTCCTTTCCTTTGCTTGTGTTATGTAGTTTAGGGTTTCCCTTGTGTTGCTTATGTGGTGGATTCGCAGGTCCAAATTCTTGCTTCTTCTTTTATCAAAATTTCTCCTTGATTTTGACAACATATCGATAGGCATATCCAAGTGATGAGATTTCCATGAAATCCATCTCGGTGTAGATGTACCAATGTAGGATAATGTGATATTTTAGTATCAGGTTCTGCTCGGAGCCCTTGATACCCAACTTTGTACGCAAGGTATGAAAGTTGTTGGTGTAATCCAACACCATCGGGTCCCCCTCTTAACCTAGAATGGTCCATTTGGTGTAATGGTCATCATAGTTTCCCACAAGGTAATATTATTCCTTGACGAAATCTATGAAAGAGGCCCAAGTGGGATTTGTCTCAAACATTCCAGACTCATTTGATGAGTGTTGCTCCCAATAAGTATCCCACTAATTTTTTACATGGGGGGCTGCCTTCAAAGGAGTGCAAATGTGATCTTTTTCGTGTTGGAAAAATTATGGATAGAGAAATACCCTTCTAGAACATTCAACCATTTATCTAGGGAATCAATATCAATTTGGCCTTCAAATAAAGGAATATCAAAGTTAACTTGTACTTTTGAATGGAGTTTCATCCCCGAAATGAGTGCTCGTTGACGGTGCACCTNCTAGGGAATCAATATCAATTTGGCCTTCAAATAAAGGAATATCAAAGTTAACTTGTACTTTTGAATGGAGTTTCATCCCCGAAATGAGTGCTCGTTGACGGTGCCCCTGCCGCTGTCGACATTCATAGAAGGATTTGGGAGAAACTATCTATCATCTCGTTCCTTCATCATGCGAGGGATTCCTTGAACAACGACTTGATAGGATATCATGCTCTGTAGTCTCTCTTTTCATCCACCATGGGAAGTTGTCTGGGGTAGCGAGATTGATCTTCCCTAAGTGAAGCCAGTTCGGGACCAAACTCTCTATACCCTGACCTCGTTAGGTACATGCGTTGAGAAACAATCAAAGATCATATTGCTTTGATACCACTGATCCAGATTTATGTGAGTAGGAAATGAAATAACAGATATAACGTCATAAACATAGACATATTTCAATGAAAATGGAGATACAATAAACACGTATTCTATTAAATGGAAGAAATAGAACAAACTGTAAATACAACAGCTAGAATGGCGGTAGTTATCTCTAAGAAAAGATGTGGCTGCTACTCTCATCCGTCCAAAGTTCAATAAAAAATGAGTCCAAAATGGCCTATTTATAATAGGCATGAGGGAGAAAATGACAAAATTCCAAAACATAACCCTAGAAGATGAATCGTCATAAGGTTTTCGGCGCCAAGGTGGTTAGTTGAACAGTCAACTTCTCGGGGTCATAACTTTTGCATACTATCTCTGATTTGGGTGCTCAATAGCCCATTGAAAGGTTTATCCAAGCTTTACATCTTTCAAATGGGGCCACATGCATGTTGTTTGGAAATATTTGGCTCCTCGAATCGTCAAAAAACATTGTTTAGGGCCTCAAAATGGCCCCAGAAGTTTGGGCCCTAAAAAAGCGTAGAAAAATAACTAGGAAACTACCACAATGGACAATTGTTTTGATCCAATGGAATAGGTGGGTGGCCACCGATCTACATTTAGATTAATCCTCCCCACTTAGGAAGCAATGGTCTCCATTGTGCCAAATCCTGTATCATATCTCAAACTATGTGTTGAGTTGGTATCCTAGTGCGACATTAGCTGAAGTGGAGAGGTTTTCTTTCTTTGACATCCCGAGAGGGTTGTAATTGTTGTCGATGGATGCGCTAGAGTTGTTCAACAATTCTAGTTGTCGTGTTATCCTTTTTCTAAATTGGTTTGGATGATTTCTTTTTGGACGAGCACCTTAAATGTGTGGCCTTGCACTGTATATGTACTCGAATGGATAAGGGAACACTGACTTTCTGTTCTTCTTGTTTCTGATGAGAAAAGGGGCCATGTGCATAGGGCGTGGAGGTCTCTGTGATATGATGTTCTCCTTCAAAGGCAATTGTGAAGAGGGATAATTTCCTCGTGTGTGAGCTTATCTTCTTACTATGTGAGACTATGGCAGGTTGAACTGTCTCTGTTATCCGATAGAGTTGTCCTCCCAAAGTGATAATGACACTACGAGGTCATGACTCATATACAACATGACTCTTCCACATATATGGTTGTCCTAAAAGAACATCACAAAATTCAAGTGGGTCCACATCACACAGTACCTTGTCTTTGAAAGACTTCATTAAAGGAAATTTGAGATATAAAATGGGCCTCCTAAGGAAAATAATAAAATAATAGTTAAAATAATAAATAATATTTATTAATTTTGAAGAAAGAAAGAAAAAATTTATTTTTTGTTCGTATTTTCAACATATCTCCCTATGTGTTTACTCAAATTTCGAGAGGGGGGGATCGTTGGATGCAGAATTTAATTTCACATTCAATGAGTACCCACCTTGCATACTTTTGACGGACCCCGCTGCCCCAAAAACAAGAAATACCTTAAAATGTCATGATGTTAAATTTCGTATCCAATGAGTACCCACACTACATACTGTTGACGGGCCCCGCTGCCCCAAAAACAAGAAATACCTGAAAAATGTGATGATGATGTGTACCCACACTGCATACTGTTGACGGACCCCGCTGCCCCCAAGAACAATAAATACCTGGGAAAAAAAATGTCATGATCACATTATCATCATGTTTTTTCAGGTATTTCTTGTTTTTGGGGCATTGGGGTCTGTCAACAGTATGGAGTGTGGGTACTCGTTGGATGTGGAACCTCCTGCTCAAAATTTGAGTAAAAACACAGGGAGATATGTTGAAAATACGAACAAAAAAAGTATTTTTTTATGGCAAATATCTCAACTCAACCATTATGGTTGACTCCTTTTATTTAAATTCTATTGGTTCTTGAATTCCAACTCACAAGAATTTATTGTTTCCTCGTTTTCTTATAAGGACTATTTTAGACCCCAAATTTCCTCTAATGGATTCCATATGGTAGGAGACATTGTTGAGTAATGCAAATACCCCGTCCTTGGATTAGACAACCGATGTTGTACTGTTGTGGGTGTGGTGTTGTCGTAAGCTCCAATTTCTTGATCAATTTTGTTGAGATCAGGTTCTTTTGGCTATCGTTATCAACAACAAAATGCAGTGGAATTCCCTTCACCCACATCTGTGAATGGAAGAAGAGCTCCTCTGCCTCTAACTCTTCAAGCTCCTCTGGTTGAATCTGTGTGGTAGAAACAATGACAGTGGGTTCTGAATCAATGATCTGATTCCCCTGGTCCGTGGATGTGACATTGGGTTCTAAATTGAAATTGGGATTTGATTCTGAAGATCCGATCTCGAACACCAATGACTACTTTGAGTGACATTCATTAGTATTGTGCCAGGTGCTTTTGTGGAGCTCACACCACTTTCTAGTGTCCATCTTTGTCTTTTCATTACGCTCATAGAAAGGACTAGTTGTCCTTTCCTTGTATTGTGTTCTTTGGGCCAGGGTTTCCCTTGCCTTGTGTGGTGGACTCGCAATTACAAATTCTTGCTTGTTCTTTTGTCAAAATTTCTCCTCGATTTTGACATTATACCGATAGACAGATCCAAGTGATGAGATGTCTAGGAAGTCCATCTTAGTTCGGATGTAGCGATGTAGGCCACTATAATATTTCAGTATCAGGTGCTGCTCGGAGTCATTGATACCCAACTTTTTACGCAATGTATGAAATTTGATGGTGTACTTGTTATAATAATCAAACCCATAGTTACCCATATTTGACATTAATTAATCATTTTTGTCTTATTCCTAAATTCCTAGGTTCCTTACTATGCTAATTGGCATCCACTTGCACTTAGAAGTCAACAAATGCCAAAAGTGGCTTAAGGAGCTCTTTGGAAACATCCTACAATAATTTTTGGCAACTCTTCTACAATTCTAGAATACTAAAAGCTAATTTCTTCTTTTTATGAAAGATGCCTTGCTTTACAACAGTTTTAAGGCAAAAAGGAAAAGCTAGTCTAGGAGTAACTACCTTATTTTTTTCCTTCACCATAATCCTTATTTTTCTCCATCCAAAAGCATGGATCTGATCTCTTTCTATCACTTATCAGCTGACATATATGATTCATCCAATTCATGAGCATCTTGACAAATTAGGAAAGTGATTTATGCACCTATGGGGGTTTTGACTAGTTTTAGTAAGCCTGCTTTTTGACCAATTTGAATAGCATCCTTATGCTTTCGAATATTTGATGTAATTATATGTTTGGACATCCTATTACTTGATTTTGTTGGATGATGTACACTTATTCAATACAGGATTGTGATATGTTCCAATTTCAGTCTCCTTTTTTGTGAATTTTGCATGTTTTATTAGCAATTTTGTGAGTGTAATTGTTCTACTACTTGGGTTCAATTTCCACATGGTATCAGAGCCTTTGTAGATCAATTTCTCTCCTTCCATATTTCTATTTCAGGTTTGACATCAATGACTAGGAGCGCATTTTGCTTACTGGAGGGCACAATTGCTGAGATATGGACCAATCTCGAAGGATCATCTTGACTCCATTCAATTTCTTCAAATGGAAATATGAGATGGACATATTGTTGAGAGAGAAAGGCCTCTATAGGGTTACCATGGAAACTAGGGCAGAGCCCAATGCAGCTGTAGAGAAAATTAAATGGCACAACAAGAGGGATGAGGCCTATGGTCTCTTGTGTTTGAGCATTTCAAGAGACCTCCTCTTTCATCTTGATGCATTGACATCACCTAATGAGGCTTACGAGAAGCTTGAAGAAATTTTTGGAAAGATAGATGAGATGAGAGGACATCAACTTGAGAATGAATTGATCTCCTTGAGTCCCAATAGCTTCGAATCATTGCAACTCTACTTTTCCAAGTTTAAGGCCCTAGTTCTGCAGTTAAAACAGTGTGGAATTGAAAAGCAGGATGAGCAACTAGTATTGACCATACTTTCAAATCTTGGTCCTGACTACTCAGTGTTTTTTTCGACCTTCCATGCCACCAAATTGACAGCTCAAACCTGGAATATGCTTAAGCTTGTTGAGTTCATGGAATCCCTCACCCAGGAGCAAGATAAATTGGTAATGATGGGCACCATCAAACATTTCAAAGACCAAGATTTGGTTGTTGGAGATTCGAGGGTGGATTTGAAAGGTAAGAAGAAATATAAAAATACAGCTGAGAAAAAGAGAGACAAGGAAAAGTCTCAAGAGGAGCCCTCGGGATCCAAGAAGAACTTCTAGAAGAAGAATAACAAAGGAGAAATGAGCAAGTGCACATACTGCAGTAAGGGATATCATACTAAGAGCTCTTGTATGAAAAATCAAATTGACATGTTGACCCAACTCCTGGAGAAGAAACACATCTCCCTTCCTGATTGAGCAAGAAAGAAGGAAGGAGGATCAAATTCAAAAGACAAGGAGAGAGTACATGCCTTAGTTGCTATCACCTCAATCTCACCTAGCTTCATCATTGATTCTAGAGCTTCCAGACATATGGTTTCGACAAGGGAGACTTTATCCTCTCTTGACAATTCAAAAGGTCAATTTTTTTTGGGGAGATGACTCTCTTACTGATACTATGGGGAAGGGTAGGATTGATCTTGACCATGGTTCTTTCAATGATGTGTTATATGTCCAAGGTCTTGTTGCTAACCTATTTTCAGTGTATCAGATGAACCACACTGGGTCTCCAAAGAAATTCATCTTCTCCCCAAATGAATTTGAAATATCAGATATTTTGAATGGTAAAGTCATAGCAAAAGGTGGTGTGGATCACAGTTCAAAGATATACAATTTTTCCCATTTCATACCCTTCTCAAACTCCTATTCTCTTCTCAGTCATGCTAATGAAGCAAGTATGCTTTGGAATGAGAGATTTTTCCATCTTAACTACAAGTATGCTTTGGCATGAGAGATTTTTCCATCTTAACTACAAGTATATTTCACATTTGAGTGACAAAGATATGGTCATAGGGTTACCAAAGATCAAGTTTTCTAAGGGAGTCCCAAGGTTGCATCCTAGGAAAACACCCAGACCACAAGTATGAGAGAGATAGTCATGAGAGAACCTCTGCACCCATTGAGTTAATCCATAGTGAAATTTCTGGTCCATTCCCTCATATTTCCATGATTTAAGCCAAATATGCACTTACCATCATAGATGAATTTTCTAGGTATTGTTGGGTATACTTCTTAAAGCACAAGTCTGAAGTTTTTGACCTCTTCAAGGTCTTTCGAGCCTTGGTTGAGAACCAGTCTGGGAGGAAACTCAAGATACTCATATATGATAATGGTGGAGATTATGTCAAGTCTGATTTCATCCATTATTGTGAATATGCAGGTATCTAGATGCAACATTCTATTCCTTACACACCACAATAAAATGGTGTTGCTGAAAGAACATATCACTCAAGGAGATGGCAACTTGAATGATGGAGGTTAAAAATTTTCTACCAAAGTTTTGGGCTGAGGCTATAAACTATGCATCCTATATCCAGAACAGGGTGCCACATAAGCAACTTGATGGAATCACTCCTTTTGAAGCTTGGAGTGAAAACAATCCAGATGTGACCCATTTCAGGATTTTTGGCTCAAAGGCTTAGGCTAGAATTCCAACTGAAAAGAGGAAGGATGTGCAACCCCAAATCCAAGAGTGCCTATTTGTTGGGTATTCTGAATATTCAAAATGGTACAAGTTGATGAACTTGAGTGCTAACAAATCTTTTACTGAAGGAAGTGTTCAATTTGAAAAAGAGCCTTTAGCAGCAGTTGAAGTTGGAGAGTCATCTTCATCACCACAACCACTGATTGCAAGTGAAGAGACTAATGAGTTTGTTGATTCTGATATGTCTGATAATGATGATTTAATTGCAGATCCTAACATCCCTACAAGACCAAAATGGGCATCAAGGACCATTCATGTAGTTGGGGAACTAGCTGGGAATCCTAGTGACACTAGGAGGACTAGATCTCAATTTGAGAGTGCCCTTTGTGTGAAAGATCCACTCTTTGATAAGAAGTGCTATTTTATGGTTGAATTTGATACTCATACATATGAATATGCATCATATGATACAAGATGGAAAACATCCATGAACGAATAATTCAGCTCGCTCCAGAAGAACAACACATGGGAACTAGTTGATCTCCCCCCAGGGAGAAAGCTAATAAAGTGTAAGTGGGTTTATAAAACTAAATTTGATGTTGATGGTTCATCTTTGAAATATAAGGAAATATTGTTAGATAAGGGATACTCACAAGTTCAAGGTGTTGATTACAATGAGACCTTTGCACCAGTGGAAAATATGGACTCCATAAGGCTAGCTTTGGTCATTGCAGCTTCAAGGAAATGGGAGGTACATCACATGGATGTAAAGTATGCCTTTATAAATGGATATCTGAATGAAGAGATTTATATGCAATAACTCTAGAATGTTTTGTATCTAATCCATCTTTAGTGTGCAGGTTAAATAAATCATTGTATGGGCTAAAGAAAGCCCCCAGGGCTTGGTATGCCATGATTCATGGTTTTTTTCTATCATGGAATTTTATTCGATGCAAATCTTATCTGAATGTCTATTTGAATCAAATACATTTTTATTTAATGATTATTTTTTTATGCATGGATAACCTATTGATAATAGGAATTTCAAAGAAAGAGATTGCTTCCTTAAAGGATGCAATGAACCATGCCTTTTCTATGACAGATTTGGGATTGTTGAGCCAATTATTGGGTCTCGAAATTGCTCAGTCCCAACATGGAATCAAATTTCATCATTCCAAGTATGCTTCAAATATTCTCAACAAGTTCAACATGAAATATTGCAAGCCAAGCAATACTCCATTCCTTTCTGGAGTTAGGCTTAAGGAAGCAAGTTATTTTCCTTTGGTAAATAATGCATTGTATAGGCAGTTGATTGGGTGTTTTATTTATCTTACACATACTCAACCTGAATTATATTATGCAGTTAGTATGGCTTCAAGATACATGGATCAGCCTCATGAGATCCATTGGATAGCATCCAAGAGGATCCTAAACTTTGTTCAAGAAACAAGAACTCATAGGATTTTCTATAAAGCAAAATCTAACTTAGAGTTAGTTGGATTTACTGACAATGATTGGGCAGGTAACAACACAGATCGAAAGTCTACTTCAGGATATGTGTTCATGCTTGTAGATGGACCAATCAGCTGGTCAAGTAAGAAGCAGAGTGCCATAGCACTCTCATCTACAGAGGCAGAGTATATAGGAGCTGTAAATGTAGCTACTCAATGTCTGTGGTTACAGAGGATACTTGGAGAATGTGGAATCGAATCAGATACTTCCACTGTCATCTATTGTGATAATCAAAGCACCATTTGAATCTCCACTGATCTATTTCAAAGACAACGAACCAAGCACATTGAGATCCATATGCACTATATCAGGGAGCTTGTGCATGATGGTACCATTTCTCTACTCTACTGCGCATCTTCAGAGCAAGTAGCAGACATCTTCACCAAGGTGTTTTCTGACAAGACCTTCACTAGTCTCAAATCACTTCTAGGGATTCTTGATCATGTGGTGAAGAATGATTGATAACAATATTTCCAAAATTTTTGTTTTGTGTCCATGTTTAAGGGAGGATTTTCCCACTGGGTTTTTGCCTCTTTCCTTGGTTGTATGGACAAGAAGTATGTAAAGGGTGACTAAGCCTTGTTTCTAGGCCCTATATTTTTCTGATATTTACTCATAAAGTCAGGCTTAAGGGGGGGGTGTTGGAATAATCAAACCCACAGTTACCTATATTTGACATTAATTAATCATTTTTGTCATATTCCTAAATTCTTAGATTCCTTACTATATGCTAGGTGGCATCCACTTGCACCTAGAAGTCAAAAAATGCCAAAACTGGCTTAAGGAGCGCTTTGGAAACATCCTGGAATCATTTTTGGAAACTTTTATATAATTCCAGAATAGTAAAAGCGTGGTTCTACTTTTTCTAAAAGTTGCCTTTGCTTTACAACAGTTTTAAGGCAAAAAGGAAAAGCTAGTCTAGGAGTAACTGCCTTGTTTTTTGCCTTCCCCATCCTCCTTCCTTTTCTCCATCTGAAATCATGGATCTGATCTCTTTCCATCACTTATTAGTTGACATATCTAATTCATCCAATTCGTGAGGATCTTGATAGATCAGGAAAGTGATTTATGCACCTATGGGCGTTTTGACTAGTTTTAGTAAGCCTGTTTTTTGACCAATTCGAATAGCATCCTTGTGCTTTCGAATCTCTAATGTAATTATATATTTGGACAGCCTATTACTTTATGAGTTTGGTTGATTTACACTTATTCAATACAGGATTGTATTATGCTCCAATTTTAGTCTCCTTTTTTGTGAATTTTGCATGTTTGATTAGCAATTTTGTGAGTGTAATTATTCTACTACTTGGGTTCAATTTCCATAGTACTCCAACACCGTTTGGTCCCTTTCTTGATGCAGAATGGTCCATTTGGTGTACTAGGCATCATAGTTTTCCACATGGTAATAATGTTATTTGAAGGAATCTATGAAAGACTCTAAAGTGGGATTTGTCTCAAACATTCCAGACTCGTATGATGAGTTTTTCTTCCAATAAGTATCCCACCAATTTTTGACATGGGGGACCACCTTAAGGAGTGTAAAGGTGATCTTTTCTCTGTAGGAAAAAATGTGGACAGAGAAATACCCTTCTAGAACATTCAACCACTTATCTAGGGCATCAACATTGATTTGGCCTTCAAATAAAGGAATATCAAAGTTAACTTGTACCTTGAAGGGAGTTGCATCCCTGAAATGGATGCTCGTTGAAGGTACACCTAACGTTGTCGACATTCGTAGAAGGATTTGGGAAAATCTATCCATCATCTCATTCCTTTGTCATGCAAGGGATTCCTCGAGCATCGACTTGATAGGATCTATGCTACGCCGTCTCTCTTTTATTCCTCCATTGGAATCCGTTTGGGGCAGTGAGAGTGATCTTCCCCAAATGAAACTAGTTCAAGACCAAACTCTCTATACCCTGACCTCGTCGGGGACATGCGGTGAGAAACAATCAAAGAGAATATTGCTCTGATACAACTGATATAGATTAATGTGAGAACAAAATGAAAGTACATATATAGCATCATCAACACATACATATTGCAATGAAAACGAATATACAATGAATACATATTCTATTAAATGACGGAAATAGAACATACTATAAATGCAACAACTGGAACGGTGGTATCTATCTTTCAGAAGAGATGTCACTGCTACTCTCATCTTTGCAAAGTTGAATACAAAATGAGGCTAAAAGGTATAAGCATGAGGGTGAGAACCCCATAAATACAAAACATAACCCTAGAATAGTCAATAGTCAATTTGTGGACCATAAATAAGTTTGTGGTCCCAAGGTGGTTAGTTGAATAGTCAATTTCCTAGGGTCATAACTTTTTCATACAATCTCCGATTTGGGTGCACGATAGCTCACTAGAAAGGTTTATCTAAGGTTTGCATCTTTCTATTGGAACCAAATGGATATGGTTGGGATTCAATTAGTCCCCCAAATCGCCAAAAAACGTTGTTTAGGGCCTCAAAACGGCCCCAGAAGTTCGGGTCCCAAAAAACTGTAGAAAAATAACTAGGAAACTGTCACAATGGAAAATTGTTTTGAGCTAGTGGAATAAGTGGGTGGCCACCGATCTCCATCTAGATCAATCCTCCCCCCTTAGAGAGAAATGGTCTCCATTGCGCCAAATCCTGTATCATATCGCAAACTGTGTGTTGAGTTGATCTCCTGCTATGGCATTTGTTGAAGTGAAGAGGCTACCTTTCTTTGACATCCCGAGAGGGTTGTAATTGTTGTTAATAGATGCACTAGAACTGTTCAACAATTCTAGTTGTCATTTTATCCTTTGTAGTAATTGGTTTGGATTATTTATTTATGGACAAACACCTTAAATGTGTAGCCTTGCACTATATAGGTACTCAAATGGATGAGGGAACACTCACTTTGTGTTCTTCTTGCTTCTACTAAGAAAAGGGGCCCTGTGTAGAGGGTGTGGAAGTATTTGTGATATGATGTTCTCCTTTAGAGGCAAGTGTGAAGAGGGATAATTTACTGGTGTGGGAGTGTATCTTCCTACCTTATGAGACCGTGTCAGGTGCAACTGTCTCTGGTATCCGATAGAGTTTTCCTCCCAAAGTGGCAATGGCACTGCAAGTTCATAACTCATATATTGCATGATGCTTCCACATATATGGTTGTCCTAAAAGAACATCACAAAATTCAAATGAGGCCACATCACACAGTACCTCGTCTTTGAAAGGATTGATTCCATATGGTAGGAGACATTATTGAGTAACGTGGATACCTCGTGCTTAGCCAACCGATGTTGTAGGGTTGTGGGTGTGGTGTTATCGAAAAATCCAATCTCTTGATGACTTATGTTGAGATCAGGTTCTTTTGGTTGTCATTTTCAATAACAAAATATAGTGGGATTCCCTTCACCCACATCTGCGAGTGGAAGGGGCGCTCCTCTTCCACTGAATCTTCAAGATCCTCTAGTTGAATCTGTGTGGTAGAAATATTGATGGTGAGTTTTGCATTAGTTATCTACTTTCCCTTGGTCTGCGGTTATGACATTGTGTTCTAAATCAGAATCGAGATCTGATTTTGAAGATTTGATCTCATCCACTAATGACTACTTTGAACGACATTCATCAGTGTTGTTCCAGGAGCTTTTGTCTTTCCATTACCCTTCTTTGCTGGTGGCAGGGACTAGTTTTCCTTTCCTTGTCTTGTGTTTTGTGGGCCGGAGTTTCTGTTTCCTTGATTATGTGGTGGATTCACAGGTATAAATTCTCTCTTGTTCTTTTGTTGAAATTTCTCCTCGATTTTGACAACACAAAGATAGGCAGATCTAAGTGATGAGATATCTAGGAATTCCATCTCGGTTCGGATGTACCGATGTAGGACACTACGATATTTCAGTATCAGGTGCTGCTCAAAGTCCTTGATACCAAGCTTTTTATGTAAGGTATGAAAGTTGTTGGTGTACTCCGACACCGTCTGGTCTCTCTCTTGACATAGAATGGTCAATTTGGTGTACTATTCATCATAGTTTCCCATTGGGTAATAGTGTTCCTTGAAGGAATCTATGAAAGAGGCCCAAGTGATATTTGTCTCAAACATTCCAGACTCGTCTGCTGAGGTTTTCTCCCAATAAGTATCCCACCAACTTTTGACATGGGGGACCACCTTAAGGAGCGCAAAGGTGATCTTTTCCCTGTCGAAAAATTTGTGGACAGAGAAATACCTTCTAGAACATTAAACCACTTATCTAGGGAATCAACATCAATTTTGCCTTCAAATAAAGGAATATAAAAGTTAACTTGTACCTTGAATGGAGTTGCATCCTTGAAATGACTGCTCGTTGAAGGTGCACCTGGCACTGCCAACATTCATAGAAGGATTTGGGTGAAACTATCCATCATCTTGTTCCTTTGTCGCCTGAGGGATTCCTCAAGTAATGACTTGATAGGATCTCATGCTCCTTCGTATCTCTTTTTTTCCACCATGGGAATCCATTGTGGGTGGCGAGAGTGATCTTCCCCAAGTGAAACTAGTTCGATACCAAACTCTCTATACCCTAAACCCGTTGGGGACATGCACCGAGAAATAATTAAAGAGAAGATTAATCTGATACCACTGATATGGATTTATATGAGAAAAAAATGAAAGAA
This sequence comes from Pseudotsuga menziesii, assembly GCA_001517045.1. Lineage (NCBI taxonomy): Eukaryota > Viridiplantae > Streptophyta > Pinopsida > Pinales > Pinaceae > Pseudotsuga > Pseudotsuga menziesii. The sequence continues at coordinate 379,794 of LPNX010015017.1, read as the reverse complement.
CATATATAGCATCATAAACACATACATATTGCAATGGAAACATAGATACAATAAATGCATATTCTATTAAGTGGCAGAAATAGAATAGACTGTAAATGCAACAACTAGAATGGTGGCAGTTATCTCTGAGAAGAAATGTGGCTGCTACTCTTATTCGTGCAAAGTTGAATACAAAATGAGTCCAAAAGGGCATATATATAATAATCATTAGGGCGAGATCCCCAACAGTCCAAAAATTAACTCTAGAAGATGAATCGTCATAAAGTTTGCGGCCCCAAGGTCGTTAGTTGAACAGTCAACTTCCTGGGGCCATAAAGTTTGCATACAATCTCTAAATTGGGAGATCGATAGCCCATTGGAGAGGTCTATCTGATATTTACATCTTTCGTCTAAGGGCATATGCATTTCATATGAAATAGACTAGCCCCATGAATCACCAAAAAACATCGTTTAGGGCCTCAAAACGGCCCTAGAAGTTTGGGACCCGAAAAAATGTAGAAAAATAACTAGAAAACTGCCATAGTGGATGATTGTTTTGAGTTAGTGGAATAGGAGGGTGGCCACTGATATCCATATCCATCAATCCCCCCCCCTTAGGAAGCAATGGTATGCATTGCACAAAATCTTGTATCATATCTCTATTTGTGTGTTGATTTGATCTCTACATGTGACATTTGTTAAAGTGAAGAGGCTGCCTTTCTTTAACATCCCGAGGGGGCTGTAATTGCTGTTGATGGATGCGCTGGAGCTATTAAAAAATTATGGTTACCCTGTTATGTATGAACTGGTTTAGATGATTTCTTTTTGGACGACCACCTTAAATGCATGGCATTGCACTATAAGGTACTCGAATGGATGAGGGAAAACTAACTTTGTGTTCTTCCTGATTCTGCTGATCAAAGGGGGCTTTTGTAGAGGGTGTGGAGGTCTCTGTGATATGATGTTCTCCTTCAGAGTAAATTGTGAAGAGGGATAATTTCCTGGTGTGAGAGCTTATCTTCCTACCATGCGAGACTCTAGCAGGTGCAATTGTCATCCCAAAGTGATAATGACACTACGAGGTCACAATTCATATAAAGCATGACACTTCCACATATATGGTTGTCCTAAAAGAATATCACCAAATTCAAGTGGGGCCACATCACACAGTACCTTGTCTTTGAAAGGATTGATGCCATATGGTAGGAGGAATTGTTGAGTAATGCGGATACCTTATCCTTGGCTTAGCCAACCAATGTTGTAGGGTTGTTGGTGTGGTGTGGTCGGAAGCTCCAATCTCTTGATGAGTTTTGATGAGCTCAGGTTCTTTTGGCTACCATTGTCAACAACAAAAATGACTGGGATTCCCTTCACCCACATCTGTGATTGGAAGAGGCGCAATAGTGGCATTGGGTTCTGCATCAGTAATATACTCCCCCTGGTTCGTGGTTGTGACATTGGGTTATGAATGGGAATCGAGATCTGATCCTGAAGATTTGATCTCAGCCACCAATCACTAATTTGAGCGACATTCATCAGTGTTGTGCCAAGGGAATTTGTGGAACTCGCACCACTTCCCAGTGTCATTCTTTGTATTTCCATTACCCTCATTTGTTGGTGGCGGGGACTACTTGTCATTTCCTTGTCCTGTTTTCTATGGGCCAGGATTTCCCTTGTCTTTCTTATGTGGTGGATTTGTATGTCTAAATGCTCGTTTGTTCTTTTGTCGAAATTTCTCCTTGATTTTGACAGCATACCGATAGGCATATCCAAGTGATGAGATGTCTAGGAAGTCCATCTCTGTTTGGATGTACAGATGCAGGCCAATACGATATTTTAGTATCAAGTGCCGCTCGGAGTCCTTGCTACCCAACTTTGTACGCAACATATGAAAGTTGTTGGTGTACTCTGACACCACCTAGTCCCTCTCTTGACGTAGAATGGTCCATTTGGTGTACTGGTCATCATATTTTTCCACGGGGAAATATTGTTCATTGACGACATCTATGAAAGAGGCCCAAGTGAGATTTGTCTCAAACATTCTAGACTCGTCTGATGAATTTTTCTCCCAATAAGTATCCCATCAATTTTTTACATGGGGGGTCGTTTTAAGGATCACAAAGGTGATCTTTTCCCAATTGGAAAAATTGTGGACAGAGAAATACCTTTCTAAAACATTCAACCAATTATCTAGGGCATCAACATCGATTTGACCTTCAAATAAAGGAATATCAAAGTTAACATGTACCTTGAAGGGAGTTGCATCCCCGATACAATTGCTCGTTGAAGGTGCACCTGGCACTGCCGACATTCATAGAAGGATTTGGGTGAAATTATCCATCATCTCGTTCCTCTGTCACGCGAGGGATTCCTTGAGCAACAACTTGATATGATCTCCTGCTCTGTTGTTTCTCTTTTCTTCCGTCATGGGAAGTCGTTTGGAGTAGCGAGAGTGATCTTCCCCAAGTGAAACTAGTTCGAGACCAAACTCTCTATACCCTGACCTCGTCGGGGACATGCGCTGAGAAATAATCAAAGAGAAAATTACTCTGATACCACTGATCCAGATTTATGTGAGATCGAAATTAAAGAACATATATAACATCATAAACACAGAGATATTGTAATGAAAACAGAGATACAGTAAACGCATATTCTATTAAATGGTAGAAATATAACAGATTGTAAATACAACAACTAGAATGGTGGTAGCTATATCTGAGAAGAGATGTGGCCGTTACTCTCATCCGTGCAAAGTTGAATACAAAATGAATCCAAAAGGTCCCATTTATAATAAGCATGAGGGAAAGAACCCCAAAATTCCAAAACATAACCCTAGAAGATTAACAATCGTAAAGTTTGCGACCCCAAGGTGGTTAGTTGAACAATCAACTTCCCGGGGTCATAACTTGAGCATACGTTCTCCAATTTGGGCGCTCAATGGCTCATTGGAAAGGTCTATCTGAGCTCTCGACTGGAACGAGATGCATGTCACTAATAACATTTTAGCACCCTGAATCGCCAAAAAACGTCGTTTAGGGTCTCAAAATGGCCCAGAAGTTTGGAACCCAAAAAACTGTAGAAAAATAACTAGGAAACCGCGACAATGAACAGTTGTTTTTAGCTAGTGGAATAGGTGGGTGTCCATCAGTCTCCATCTGGATCACCTGCCCAACCTTCTATCTCATCAAAATTATAGTAATTTAGGAATGCTCTTCTCCAAGTTTTTTTAGCACAAAAATAAAACTCTAAAACAAACCAAATAGTTCTTTAGTTTTCTTTCTTAAAGTTCGATAGACCAAAATCAGTCTAAGTGAATATTAAGTACCATCATCATCATTAAGAAAACCCTTTATTAAAGTCTATACCTATATATACAGAAATAAATAATAATAACGCTAAAATACAACTTAAGACACTAATTTGCTTTCAATTATAAGATTGAATTTTATTTAAAGATAAACAAAAATTAAAATGATTCGAGTCTCATGAAACTTAAACCTTTGTGGAGAAGTATCAAGATTTTTTACAAAGAATATACTTGAGGAGCACAATTCTTTTCTTAAATTGATCATTTCATAGTGGAGACTTTAGGAACAAGTAATTTCTCAATTGGATCATTTCATTTCATAGTGGAGAATTTGAAAACGCAAATGTAATTTTTTTACACATTTGATCATTTAATTTGCAATAAAACAATACAAAAAGATCACGCATTTTGTGATGGAAAAAAATAGTAAGAAATTAGTAATAGTTAACATGACATTGAAAATATAAATATATTTCGTTGACTTTATGTTTGATAACAAATTATTTTATGACGATCCCCGTGTCTTAAAGGGATGGGTTTTATTTAAATTCAATGTAATTAGATGTGAGCTAAACCGTCGAACATTTGTATTAGAAATTTAGTTAGTTTTCTCTAGTAAAATCAGGTGGAAATTGTTTAAATGTTAGTTTTTAATGATTGGAATTGTATAATCTCGGTGCTCCAAGGGTAATAGAGGGTCCTAAATCTATTTTTATAATAAAAATTACAATTTCAATATTGAAAATCTTACAACAAATCATACTTGAAAACAAATAAAAAAACATTATCTTTTATATAAATATATGTAAAACAATTAATAAATTATTTATATTGATTTTCATGTTAAAAAAATGTTACACCTCACAAAAGTATGAGGGATGAATGGAATCCCATAATGTAACCATGTGCACACCTTGTGAGTGTAATAAACCACCTCACAAAAGTCTTAGCACTTTGTGGATTGATGAGATATTTTTACGATTGGGTAAGGGATAATTTTTTATTTTTATTTGATAAAGAAATAAATTAATTTTGATTTTATGTGATTGTGATTATTTTATGATAAATTTGATAAAGTTTAAAGGATACATATAGTTTATCTTAATTTACAAATTTTATAATATTTATACTTATTTTATTAAATATTAAATTCATAAAAAATTAAATAATCAAATTTTAATAATAAAATAAAATTCAATTATTAAATATAAAATAATTTATTGTCAAATTCAAACTAAAATCCTTCAAAAGAGAATAATTAAATTGTATACCATTACAAAATTCCATAATTCAACTGTATACAAAATTCCAAAAAAAATATCACATGAGAGAGTATTCTTGTGTTTCTTGTTAACTCTATCACATCCTTAATATTGAGCAAGTTAAAAGGGGTTATTGTGTTTTTCTCCCCAAAAAATTTTCATGGATGTAAAAAATAAATAATAATTTATTTATTAGATGTTTTGGATATTTTTTTGATTTTTTATGAAAATTTACTTTGTTTTTTTTTTTTAGATCTAAATTTTGAAGAGTTTAAATCATGTTTTTGAATGCATAAATGAATTCAACATCTTCATATACTCCAAGGATGACAATATTATGCAATCTTAATACCTATAATATGGTTTTTCAAGATTTAATCTAAATTTTATAGAGTATTAAGTGAAAAACAAGCAATAAATGGCATGAGAGACTATATACTCCCTAAAATTGTGTGCAGGTCAAGAGAGGTTGAATCATTGGGGGATAGTTGAAAATGCAACTTTGCAAAATACCAAAAACATTAAAAGTAATGTTACATCTAAGTTTAAACAGAAAATGTGGGGCAAGAAAAATTTAGAGGTTAAAAGGAAGTTAAGATACTACAAGGAAGCCATTAACCCTAATCTAGAAGACCAAAAGTATCTCTCTATTTTAACTAGCTCAAAGAAAACGACTAACATAGCCAAAATAAAAACCAACTCTCATGAGTTACTTAGTGAAACAGGGCCCTAGACAATTCTTAAAACACCGTGGGAGGAAATGATTTGTTATCTTTGTGAGACTAAGAGTATTAAGGATGAAAGTCAAAGTAATTTCTTAAGGTCCAATAAATCAAAGTTGGTCTCAATGAACACGTTAACTATCATCATTTGGTTAGATAACTAAAATTTCATTTTAATTTATTTTTTTAATCTCTAAATTATAAAGACATAAATAACTTTAAAATGATTAAAATTCTATTAAAAAATCTCAAAAATAAAATTATAATTTTTTCCCAAAAATTTAGAAATTCTGTGAATTTTTTTTTTACTAATTAACTCATTTTAAACTCTTAAAAAAAATTGAACTCACAGCCAACATTAAGATTAATATTATTGCTCCAGCTATGTAGAATAAGGGACTCTTTGTAAAGTCAAGGTGTAGACTAAGCTAGTTGTCTAAATAGGGACGATTTTTCCTCTATTTTCGGCTTTTTTTGCTAATTTTTGGCTATGAATCTTCAAGGAATTTTCAAAACGCATAAAAACAATGACAGATCTTAGAAAGTGTGAGTGCAAAAAGTTTTAGTGTCATACGATTTCATTTCTACACTTAAAATCCCACAAAAAAATTTATCCATAAAATTTACAAAAAATTCAAAAATCAATTTCTACACTTAGTGTCATACGATTTCATTTTTACACTAAAAAATAAAAAATAAAAAATAGTCCCCTGTTTAGACTGCTCTCTAGACTAAGTGACTCTTTGTAAAGTCACTTCAAAAAACCAACATTGATTTTTTTTTTCAACAATGAGAAACTCTCCGTGTCACTGAACTGCACGATGTAGATACCAAACTCATGAACCCGGACCGGTAGAATACAGCGAACGTACTGCCACCAAAAAAACCAAAACCAGCATTGGTATCACCACTGTAGTTATTTTAACAGTTAATGGAGTTCCTGATTTTAGGAGGTGTTGGAGCCCACCATGTGAGATTCTCCGCGTTAATAGTGGGTCTCAGATGAAACTCTGACGCTTCCACTTTTTCTGGCTCTTGTTTCTCTCCCCTGTCCAAATCTCCCGTGCTAAGAGGCCTCTTTTCTTTTTATATAAGGGCCTCTCTGAGTCCCAGTCTGGTCATCAGTCCCAAACATAGTTAGTCTGTTCATTTCATTTGGAATTTGGTATTTCGGTAACCATCGGCGTTAGCAGCGTGCTCTGTTTTGACAGAGCTTCTGCCATTCTATTGCTTTCTTGCTCACAGGTCCAGCGTTTCTCTTCTCTTTTCAACAGATATATTCAATCAAATATATACTCTGTAGTAATTAAGTAGGTAGCCTAACAGAGAGAGCCACAATCTGTTTTTGGTGTTTGTTTTCTTGCTGGAATTCATGGCTCTCACTCACTTGATGTTGTCTTTTATTTTTGTTGGCAGAAGGAGAGATGCAGGGGACCTCCAAATGGGAGAGCACTGTGACCGTTCCAGTGGCGGCTTCGGTGGGGCGCGTGTGGGAGATTGCCAGTGAGTTCTGTGGGCTGCGGAGGTGGCATCCACTTCTCTCTGTCTGCGAGAGAGTGGAGGGGACGGACCAAACGCCTGGCTGCGTCCGATACTGCGCCGCCAATTCTTCTGGTGATGATAATGGCGGCGGCGGCGAGGTTATGTGGGTGAAAGAGAAGCTGATTTGTATGGACAGTAGGGAGCGTCGCTACAGTTACTGTGCCATAGATGGGAACATGGGGCTTCATGGATATGAAGTCACAGTCCAGGTGACTCCCAGTTCTGCTGGGGATGGGGAAGAGGAAGAGGATTCAGGGCTGTCCCTCATTACATGGTCATTTCAGGTTGAACCACTTGCCAATTACAGGGAAGAAGAATTTACAGAATACTTGAGATCTGTGTTTGTGGCCATGGCAAAGGTGCTACAGGATCTCTGCGTGTCTTCTTCTTACCAGTCATAGAAGTCAACGTCTCTGTGTAGGTAGATAGGGATTTCAACATAAAGTATACATAATATATTTTTGTTATAAATCATAATTAAATGAGCTTTTTTTCAAAGAAAAAAAATGAAGAATATCTTTAAAATAAATCATAATTAAATGAGCTTTTTTTCAAAGAAAAAAAATGAAGAATATCTTTAAAATGTAATTCAGCAATATTGAAATGAAATGTCTCACGGAGATTTCTTATGATCTTGATCATCGCTATTGACTTCCTTAAGTTCTCATTATTTTATCAACGCGTTTCATTATTTTATATATTTTTAAAATATAATAAATATACCGAAACGTGGGTGTTGTAATTCCACAAGTTTCAAAAGCAATTGCATAGTCAATATTGTCATCCTTAAATGTAGATGAGGAGGAGTAAAGTATTGGTTGATTGATAAGCAATTGCATAGTCAATATTCTTATCCTTAAATGAGGATTAAATTATTGATTGATTGATATGTCATGTGTACATGTTCTTTATATGTATAATAGGGATGCTTTAATTTTTTATACCTGCCGGTATATTGCAATCGTTCGATTTCAAACCCCGTTGACTTTGGGCATTAGCTGGTGTTTTTTTGACGCGGATTTAAAAAATCAAACCTGTTTTCCTAAGTGATACTTTGGCGTTTGCAAAATATTTTTTTTAATTTTGTTAAAAATCTATTTTTCTAAACAGCTGATTGGTTGATAGGCGATGATGTCAACATTGGGGTTTGGTATCTGGATTTCAGTCGACATGTGGCAAGATGACATCATAATGATCAAATTAAAAAAATAAAAATTATATCCCGTCGTTCAAAAACCCACCGCCACTGCTGACTCTGTGGCGCTGCTGACTCTGTTGTTCATCAATGTACCCGTCAGGTTACAGAGCTTGTCTGCGTCCTCCGCCGCTTCAATGGCCTCGTCTGCACCCTCAAACAGTCAATATAAGAATCTGCCTTTGTGTCTAACAATGATCCTGTACCAAGGGTCCCTGCGCCACTAAAGGACCCTGGACCGAATCCAGAGCCAAAGGACACTGTATTGGAATTACTAGCTTTCGGAAATAATCCAAACGAAAAGGAGGAACTGGAAAAGCCAGTACCCGATATACCTATGAAAGCATTCCGTGTGCTGGAGAGTTGCTGGAATAAGTTAAAAGCAGCAGATGGCTCTTTCTCAGGAGTACCAACTTTAGGCACTTCCCCGGGACTTTCCTCTTTATTAGGTTCCTTACTTTCAACGGCCTCAACATGCTTTGTGTCTATTGATTCTCCAGGGTCATCCTTAGTTTCTTCCCCATTCTCCTTGGAAGCCTTTGTCGGCTCCAGCTGTACCTCTACCTTATCATTCAAATCATCCTCATCCTCATTTGCATCAACTAACTTAGTCTCAGGTATTCCCTTATTCTCATTAATAGCTGCATCCAATGCATTCAGCTCAGGCACTTCTGTAGCCTCATTTGGGTTTTCACTTATACTAGTGTCATCTTTAGCCTTAGGTACATCTTCCTCTTGCACAATAGAAGGATGGTCACCAGATGCTGCAGAAAGGATAGTTTCAGGGATCTTGGCTGCAGTTTCACCTGTAGCCAAAGATGGTTAAAGTGCTTAGAAAGTCTATGCAGACGAAGAACCAAAGAAAAAGAGAAAAAAAATATTTCGGCAGCCTTAACTGCAACATTATTGCCTAAAATCAATCATGCAAAGAAACTGATAGGCATTCAAAAGAAAAGCTAAATAGAAAAAAGCAACGTGAAGATCCAGAAACTGTGTAGAAAAACCCGCAAGGAGATGAGGTAAGGCAACGGTGTATTCAATCTGGGTCGGCAGTTCATTGCGAGCTTGAAGGTCGTCAGCTCGTCGGGAGCCAGGCCACGAGTCCATGTGATGGCCTGCCATATATGAACAGAAAGTGCCTAGAAGGATATGATAGGATATCATATATATATATATAAAGAGAAACGTATAACAAGTGTCATTAGTCTTAAATGAATAAGCTAGTGAGCATATTAATGTGTTCACTTGCCACATCTCCACCATATTCTTAAGAAACGAGACCCTCCTCCTTTGCTGGCATAAATAACGTCTAACCAAAAGCCTTCCTGCAAATGATAAAGGCACCTAAGAAAACACGTCGTTGCATTTGTTAACAACTGTCGTAATCACTGAATTTCTTTTGTGGGTTAAACAACTATCATCTATGCACGTTCTTTACAATATTCATCTCCTGGGATGAATACCACTTTACAAACAAACCACCTAGAATCCTAGCAGAGCGCACATAGAGGCTTTCAGGTAGCTGGGCGAGAGAAAGAATATAGGGATGGCTTCATAATGTTTTTTCCAATGATAATGGGTTCAGTGAGCTTCATCTTAGACCAGCCGGAGCGAGTTCACCTGTAGTTCAAAACGAATTCTCAGGAAGGAAAGTAAAGTAGAAAAGAATGTGTTCGAATGTGAAGATGCATAATCAACAAACGACTTGACTAATGCCACATTGAAAGGTACGATGAACCAAAACTTCAATCCTAATTTAATACTATAAATTTCTTTGGGATTCCGTTGATGATATTGCAAAACAATGTCAAATCCTTTGATAGCATAAAAATTTCTTTGGGATTATGTTGATGATATCCTTGTTTATTAAAATTATGTCAAGCA
>LPNX010015017.1:343585-366422 GCA_001517045.1 Pseudotsuga menziesii | reverse complement strand
TAATTTCTTCAACTTTTAGCTTTAAACTATATACAATATTACAATAAAATATTTCTAAGAGGCAGGTATAAGCAGCCTTGCTGCTATTTCACTTGTTTTACATGAAAAAAAATATTTTTTATGTTATTTTAAAAAAATCAATGAAATTTTAATAAAGTTAGATATCCAAGAGAGAACATGTATGTAATGAAATTTAGCTCACTTTAAAAAAAATAAAGTTAATAAATTAAAATAATTCAATTAATTTAAGATATTTATTCTGAAATAAAATGTTTTCGTGAATTTTTCTTAGGAGTAACTTAGTTGGGAGAATACATCACAAATCCAACAATGTTTAGGGTTGGTGTGGCCCAAATTAGATGCTATCTCCGCATGACGGCTTAGATGTCCATGGGTTATGGTTTCTTAGCCAATAGTTCAATGCAATGCCCCAAGTGATGAGCATTCAAATAAAAAAAATGTAAATATATTTTAGGAAAAAAAAAAGTAGTTTTTATTTACAAAACAAAATAAGAATATATATAAGATTAAGTTGTATTAATTGTAATTATAAGTTGAGAGGATTTAGTTTTAGTGGCCAAGAAGAGAAGTTGTTATTCTCTCTACCTAGGTTTAAATCTTATTTATAACATGTTTTCTCTTTGTGGGTAGATTGATGTGGGCAATTCATGGTCATATTTGATACTGTTTTATTGCAGAATTCTGACCTGTTATACAGGAATGATGATAAAAGCCTGCTCTTGATAGACTTGTTTCCAATATTGCCCATGAGGTGGGTGACAGGGTATCTCTATAGTGATTCAGGAGGTCCCCATGGTATAGTCTTCTCAGTTGATGGATTGCCATAGCGGGCAGATTGTATAAGATGTCCTTTGATCCATTTTGAATATCAAGGTTTGGTATTTTTTCTTTTGAAAAAAAGATTGATGTGGGCAAGATAATGGCAATCTCACACTAGAGTAAGTGCTTGAGGGTGGGACAAGATGTTTTCAAACATTATTTTTAACTCAAGGGATTAGTTCAACCTAGTCGTTACCAATGTTTTTGAGCATTTTGCTAGTTCCCTACTGGTAGGTGCCTGGTTTAAACCCTCTTAAGAAAAACATACTAGTCTACATTGATGTGTTTACTAGAATGCCATCCATGAATGTGAGGACACGTCTTTTGGGTTTACCTTCAAGGTTTTACATGGAAAAAAATATCAATTGTAGCTAAAACAACCTACGATAAAGACTTGAGAAAGTGTTGTGATGTCTTTGATGTTTATCTAATGGGTAGATATTTCGAAATTTTTTTGGTAAACATTAAGAACCATCATCTTTCTATCTTTCTAAAAAAAATAGTATGTTATCATAATTCCATTTTATATATTATTATTCAATAAATTCTTTGGTGCAACTTTATACATACCTTTGTGTGTATCCAAGGAAAACCTCATGATATTTCCCTTTCTATTTGCAATATTTAATTGGAGCAAAGCTCAATTGTCAACCACAATAGTGGTTAGGAAGCTCACAACACTCACCTAGATTTGAATTTGTGTCTTTTCGTCTCCGCATTGACATCATGCCTTGGGTAGATGGTTCAACCATTTAGGCTAATATTTAGCACTCTTTTTCCAAGGAAAATCTCACAAAATTTATATCTTCTCCTCGAAACCTCCAAATGGAAAGCATATCAATTACCATCCACAATAATGGTTAGTAATATCGAGAGACTCAACTAAGTTTGAACTTATGATTTATAGCCTGTCAACCACATAGTTTAAATGAATTGTACAATTAATTAAACTAACCTTTAAAACTTTACATGTACATGTATATGTAATTTTAAAATACAGTTAAATAAAAAATACTATCATTTAACAAATTATAAACGTTCATAATACATCCTATAACTAGACTATTAAACTTATAAGAGATTGCATAAAGGTTGGATTTACCAAAAATTTTAAACTCTTAATTATAATCTTTTTTAATATAAATTATAATTTCATCACTAATACTATCAATAAACTAACACACATTACAAATATACTTCACCTTTTCATAAATTCAAATCATACCATAAATAAATAAATAAAACCTAAAAATCCAAAAAAAAAGAAAAAGAAGCCATCTAACCTGGTTTTAACACTTGAGGAAAACCACCTCAAGTAGATAGTATTAATTGGAAAAATATACCAGACTTACTAAGTTATTGAAAAGGAAAACAATTCATAGGAATTACCTACAATCATGAATGATTTTGTCGTAAACCCTTCACCACTAGTTTATCTTCACCAAATTTTTTTACACATAGTGTTTTTTCATGTTTTTATGGAGTTACCTACTTACCCGATCATTTGCACTGATTGGACGATCAACAACGTCGGATGTGACAGCTCACGCGAGCCAGGTCGTCCGATCGATGCAAATGGTCGGATAAGTAGGTTACTCCTTTTTTACCTATTATTGATAAGTTCTCAATAAACTTCCCCGTGTCATGTCGAGACTCTCCAAAAACTAATCATAAAAAATGTTCAAACTACAGCCACCCAAAAGTTCAATTTGAATGTAAATTTCAAATGCTATTTTGGTGAACGTCAATGTTAAAAGTTTGGTTGCTAAGTTATTGAAATTCTATGTTTATTTGTCTCCATAATCGATACAATTTATCACCGTTAATATTTTTTTATTTATTCTTCGTTTTAAATCTTCGCAAATTTATTAAGTGTTAATTTATTGGTTTACGAAGGTATCCAACTTAAATATAAGAGGTTAGTTTAACTGATTAATGTTTATGATGAGTTTAATGAGTTTTCATAAACGTTGTGTATTTTACTAGTTTTGTCTCAATAAATACCTAATTAGAATTCTTTAAATAAAGTACATTAATACATGTCGATGAGTTTTATAGAAATAAGCTCCATAAACATGAGAAAGCATTTCGAGGATTTAACCTTCCAACTTTATATATATTTTTGTTTATGGTTTGACCATTTAAATTAAACTTAATAATTGAGAAGTTTAAACTTCTAATGCCTATTTATGTTTAGACCATATTGGATATAATTTTGAGAAGTTTAAACATAAATTTTCAAAATTATACATACTAATTGAGAGGTTAAACTTAAATATCCAAATATGCATAAGCAATTTCGATCACTTGTACCTACATGCTTGAGAAAGTCCTTACCCCTTGTAAGTAATATTACAAAGATAATGATAGCACATTGTACATGTAAGAGTCCCTCAAAGAGGTAATGGTTTTAAACTTAACTATGGGAAAGGTTGAGCTTACAATTATGTATATCAAGGACCAATTGCTATTTGTTGCAATGATGGTTCTCTATGGATTATATGTGGGAAAGGTTAAGTTTAGAAATTGTGTATAATACATCAAATTGATGTTTGTCGCAATGATGGTTTTCTATGGATTATATGTGGGAAAGGTTAAGCTTAGAAATTATGTATAGTACATCAAATTGATGTTTGTCGCAATGGTGTTTGTAAACCAAATTGGAAGAGGCGGATCCTTTGTTCTAATATCCTAGTCCTTAATCCAATGGAGAAAATAATGATTTTGAAGAACACATTTGTTGTTTCTAAGTTTCTCATAGGGTTTTAGGATAATAAATCAATACAAAGTGAGATTTATCTATATAATTACATGTGATTATGATTTAGAATATGATTGCATGGTTGGGTTATTTGATGGGTTTAGCAACAAAGTCAAACGTTTACTTTGTTGTTGATCCTTTTGTTAAATTAAATGTACAATCAAGTTATGTTTCAAGATGGTTTAGAATAGCTAAATAATATTAATTCACCACAACATGTAAATTTAATTTAGAAGATCAAAAGTATCTTTCTATAATAACTAATTTAAGAAATAAAATCAACATTGTTAAAATAAAAATGAATTATCACAAACTCCATAGTTGCACAGTTCCTAAACATCATGGGATAAAAATATTTCTTATTTTTGTGATACTAAAAAGGTGGATGACAAAAAACACTACCTTAAAATCTTATGTGTATGCCCACATTAAATCTCAATTTCAAAATATTTATAAAAATACTAATTCTCCTAACTTGTTAACTCATTAAAACTATAAAGAATTAAGAAAGTTTCTTTTCAATCTTTTTAAACTTAAAAGTAAAATTAAAAAACAAAAATATTCCCTTGCCATTATTATGTAATATCCCTAGTTTTGACTTGGAATGTATTTAACAGGAATTATGTAAATGATGTAAATATGCTAGTATGGATTCCTAGTACAAAGATCGAGGCCAATGCCCGACTAGTGAATGACTAGGCATGTCTATTATAAATTTTGTTATTGAGCCTTATGTTTGGCTTGTCATGCTAGCTAAAAAATGAATGTAAATATTATGTGCATAAATAATAAAATGGTCCAAGAATGGTTGTGTAAAGACCACCAAAGGGGCTATGATTCCACCAGAGGGGAAGAGGAAAGGAGGGCTATGGGAAACTAATCTTTCCTGCCAAGTGTCAACTTTAGAACTCAACCAAATTTTGTCATGTGACTTGAATAAGCTAATTATCTCCTATTTGATTATTTTCCAATCACTAAGTGCATGTGTGAGGCTGGTGGGAAAAATCACTTCATATAGTTATGGAAGAATGGGTTTGATTACACTTGGGTGATACTTCTGTCAGCTACTAGGAGTTCTTTCTTCTACTACCAAAATCCATGTCAGTTGTCTTTCACCATTTTCTCATAACTCTTGGAGACTACCCTCAATCATTGATCATTCAGGCAGGCAGGTCTACACTACGCAGAGTTTTGTATTGTTGTTCATGACTGTGTAGAACCTAGGAAATTTGAGCAAAGAGACAGATTTGTTGATTTAGGAAGAAAATCGATGGTTTTAGGTGAGCAGAGAGGCTGGGCCAGCTAGGAATCCTTTCCCATTGAGTTCTAATTCTCATAGATGATTGGGAAGCCACAAATTTAAGATATAGGTGGTTCTCTAACAACATTTATCATATTGGTCTTCTTCTATGCACATGCTGGAAGCAATCGGTAAGATGGATCGCCCAAGAGAATTATGGATCAGTGAAGGGTATGCCTGAGACAAGAAGGGTGTTGCGTGAGGAAGGTATTGTGGAAGCCAAGGTTGTGAGAGCTGAGTCAGATCCCTACAAAGCTCTGTATGAGAAACTAGCTAAGAATAGAGAGCGAATCGAGTTGTGGGAAGAGAGAGAGAAGCATGTAGTTGTTTCCTTCACCTTGGTAGCCTCATAGCCCAACTTGGGGGTGGCCTCTTAGCAGAAAGAGTATATGCTAGATAGAGTGCATACGGTTAGGTGGAAAGTCGCTCTTACATAGCCAGCTGCTTGGATTTGTGTTGTTAAGATAAGGGTTCTTATGTATTTGAATTTGACATGTTGTTAATTGATCACTGTGTTCGATTATGATTGTATATGCATGAATCGTGCGTGTGGATCAATTTTATTTCCATTGTGCATGTTTAATTTTCATCTAGACGCGTCTTTTAAATCAGAAGAATATTTCTGAGTTTCCATTGTCGATGTCTAAAAACGGAATGGAAAACTTCGTGGAGTATGATATTAAATTGTAAGTGAGTTTATGAAGTGTCGATGCGCCAACACCAAGGTGTAGATGTTGGTACCAGCTTATTATTGGTAGAAGGATCATCGTACCAATGTCGATTCTGAGATGTCAACACCAAGGTACCGATCTCAGAATCGGGGGTTTCCTTGTGGAGCTATGGTTCCATTCTGATTTTTTGCTTTTGACTTCTGAGTCGGAGTGTGAAGATCCCAATGCATGTGGATCATCTAGAGTTGTGATGTCGAGGTGGCCATATCGATGTCAACGTCAAAAGGTCATTGGAAAAATTGTTGTTCATCCAGTTCCAACTCCCAAGGTTCGATGTGTCGACATTGGAATCATCATGACCATTGAGAATGAAGTTTAGATTCATGTCGATGTCCAATGTTCGATGTTAGAAGAACCAAGTTTCGATATTAGAAAGTTGGTATTAGTAAGGTGATTTAAATATGTTGCACTAGCATTTCGAATTTTGACTCCCAATGTTGAAAACATTGAAAGGTATGGTTGAGTTTGATCTAGGTCGTGCCCAGGTGCATGCTGGGGACAACAACCGACTAAATGAGTCGAGCACTATTATGGAAGAAGATTAAAAAAGAACAAGGAAAGAAGGACATACACTATAACGATAGAAATTATGCGCATAGACAATATGCAAGAATTCAAACCAATTTCTATTATTACTTCTTATGTATGAAGGTTGGTTGATTGTTACAACAATGTACATGTTTATATAGAATGTTGATACACTTGGGAGACTACCCATTACATTTAGTTACAAGAATTTATAATGGTTCAAAAGTTCAACCATCGCAGACGACTGGAAGACAAAGACATTATGTCGATGTTTGACAAGTGCTGACAAGGCATGGCAAGATGTTGTATGTCGAGCAAGAAACCTGTCGAGGTCAGTCATGTTGAGGCTCGGACTTGTCAAAGCTCATGTTGAACCTATCGAAGTAGTAAAATTAGACAAAGTGCTATACTTTGTCGAATTTCGACAACATGCCAACTGCTGGTTGGATCATTCCTTCTTCCTTAAGAAACAATGGTCTCCATTGTGTATTTGTTCAGGTTAGGAAACTTGTTGGCTTCTTCAGTAGTATAGTACCATTTACCTTACATGGGGAGCTGTCCAGCTCTATCCACTTGAAACAAGGGAATGGAGTTTGTACTAGTATGGCATAGGCGCCATCCCACAATGGTGTCGCAAAGAAGAGGTTCCTGGAAATCTGGATGGATGTCTTCAGGTCCCATTGTATGAAAATCGTTCTATTCCAACAATGGTGCATGGTATGGTCGAAGTAGATCTACATTGAAAACTAGATCTAGGCCAAGGCATGCAGGAATGTCAAGTTGAAAAGTGTTTTCGCCAATCTGTTTAAGGATATTGTATGGACCATATCGTAAATGTTTCATCTTTCTGTATGGACCAGGGAAGCGCTCCTTCTTTATATGTAACTAGACCTGATCCCCATTTTGGAATGAATGAGGAATACGATGCTTGTCGTGTTGGGCCTTAGCTTTTGCAACATTTCATGTGCTTGCTTATGGATGTTGTAGACTTGATCTCTGAAATTCAATGATTTCTAAACTTCTCATCCTTCGAAGCTGGTGTCATTCAACTATGTCGAGGAGATGATCAATTCGATAGGCACCGAGGGTTGAAATCCATACATATCTCAAATGGATTCTTTCCTGTAAAACTGTGTTGAGCATGATTGTAGTTGTGTTGTATGTATAGAATGTTTTCATCCCATTTTTTACGATGCTTGTGGTTGTACATGCGAAACAATTGTACTACCAAGCGATTTACAACTTTTGATTGTCCGTCTGTTTGCAAATGGAAGGCTGTTGACAAAGAAAGTATTGTGACTAAGAAAGTATTGTGTCGAGATGTTTCCAAAGAGTTTTCCAAAAGGTACTGACAAATATAGAATCTTTGTAAAAAATAATGGTCGTTGGGAGTCCATAATGTTTCCACACATGTTCGAAGAAGAGTTGAGTAGTCTGTTGTGCTATCATAGTCTTCTTGCATGGTATAAGGATAGCCATCTTGGAAAATATTTCAACTAATACTAAGATCGCATCATTCTAATGTTTGGTAGTAGGATATGCCGTCAAGTAGTATATGGAAATAGATTCCCATGGTCAACTAGGAACTAAAAGGGGTGTATACAGTCCTTGTCGTCGATTCGGTGGTTTAGTAATGGAACAAACTACGCATAATCGAATGTACTTGTTGATGTCATATTTAAGTGAAGGCTATTAAAAATACTTCTGGAGAGTAAAAAGTGTTTTTGCGACTCCAAAATGTCATGCAGTCTTGCTTTAGTGCGTATCCCAAATGATCTTCTGTCGGTGCTCACCAGTCGTTACACAAAGCTATCCAAGCTTGTATAGCAAGGTTTCCTTCAGGAAGTAGTCGGTAGTAAACAACTTGTCAGTTTGAAGTTGTTGATAAATTGAGAAGAAGTTGCAGTCCACCGAATACAATTGTGGCCAAGTAGTGGTGTTGTATCCCTACATACTCATCGCTTTAGACAATAGATTAATGGGTGGTCGGCTAAGACAATTGATTGCGGAATTGGATTTTCCTTTCTGATACTTTATTACCAACTGAAATTGTTGCAGGTAATTAATACACTTGAGTTGTCGGTTTTTCCGTAGTTTCGACTGGGACGGAGCAAACTGCAAAGGTTTATGGTCAGTGAGGATGACCATTTCCTTTCCAAGAATGTAGTGTCTCCATTGCTTAAGAGCTTGCACAATGGCATACAGTTATTTTTTCATACGTCGAGTACCTTCTAACAGTGTCGTTGAAAGTCTCAGAATGAAACGCGACTGGGTGACTTGACTGAGTTATCACTGCACCGAGAGCATACTCCGATGCATCTGTCTCAATCTCAAAAGGCCGATGAAAATCAGGTAACACAAGTACTGGTGCAATTCAACGCTTGTTTTTGAGTTGTTCAAAAGCTTGTTGTTGTGTCGGTGTCCATTTGAAGACAATTTTCCCATTTCCCTTATTCAACTGATTCAAAGGCCATGCGATGTGACTGAAGCCAAGTATGAACTGTCGATAGAAATTCATCAAACCAAGAAAACTTCTTAGTTCATGAATGTTTTGAGGAATGGGACAATATTTAAGGATAAGTACTTTTTCTAGGTCGACATGAATTTCTACAGAGTCAATTACATACCCCAAATATTTTATGTTGGTCATCGCAAATGAGCATTTGTCCATGTTTAGATATAGTTGATGTTGTTGGAGAGTGTCAAATACTTGTCGAAGCTGTATGACAAGTTCTTCACATGATTGACTGAAAATCAAAATATCGTCGAGATAGACAATGACACACTTACTGATGAAAGGCCGTAGAAGGTCATCCATATATCTCATGAAGGTTGCAGGTGAATTGGTTAAGTCGAAAGGAATGACTAACCATTAAAACAATCCTTCCTTGGTCTTGAAATTCGTTTTCCATACATCGTTGGACTTGATTAGAATTTGATGATATACCGATTTAAGGTCAAGTTTCGTAAAGAATTAGCACCTTTCATACTGTCGATGAGTTCATCTATATGTGGAAGAGGGTATCTATTCTTTACTGAAATTTTGTTGAGGGCCCGATAGTCAATGCACATGCGCCAAGTCGTGTCTTTATTTGGAACTAGGATGACTGGACTTCCACAAGGAGAAGAGATGGGGCGAATATGCCCTTCTTGATCAAATCCTATATTTTCCTATGAATCTCTTTGTTCTCTACAATGGATCTTCTGTAAAAATATGTGTTAGGTAATGAAGAATCAGGAACAAGTTCAATGGAGTGTTTTACCTTACAATGGAGAGGTACTCAGTTAGGCTATTGAGATACGTTATGGTATTCCTCAAGAGTGTTGTTGATTTGTTGCTGTTGTCGAGAGTTGTGATGGTCGATGAGTCAACTTGTTGCTACTTTATTTCTGGAATACTGAGGATTTATCATAATTAATGTGAACTTCTGGGCATGGTTGATAAGCTTATTTGTTTGTTTGGAAGTTATCATAGCAATCGTTGATGTGGGTTGTCTCTCTGGTATGTTGTACCATTGATTCTGAATTTTGACAATCGCCTTCTAAGATCATGACTAATATGTACTATGTTGATCCCACAAGTAAGGTTTCCCAAATAAGGCATCGGCTACAGAAAGCAATGCCACGTCACATAGTAATTCATATTCAAAAGTTTTAATGAAGTAGGTGAGTATGCATTGGTGTGTGATCCTTAGCTCCTGTCCATCCTTCATCCAACCGATATTACAAGGTTGAGGATGTGGAGTGGTGACAAGACCAAGTTTCTTCACAATATTTTTAGAAACAAAACTCTGCTAGCTACAATTATCCACAATCAGATGTAATGGATTTTTTTTAACCCATATCCATGTATGGAACATGTGTTCTCAGTCCTCCTCGTCGATGAAAGTCGAGGTTGTCGGAGTAGTCGAGGTCGAAGCCAAGAGGGTTGCTTCATTTGGATCAGATTCTACCAGGGTCCTATCAGACAAGTGGAGATCGACAATTTTTCCAAAAATGTCTTCCAAGATTTGCATTCTGGTGTATCATGCCATGCTGAATTGTGATAATCACACCATTTCCCAGTAGAATCTCGTTTGTTGCGATCCCTCCTATTCTCCTTTTGATGTTCGAGCTTTAGCAGAGTTAGATGAGAAGGGTTCTTTGACTTGTCGGAGTTGACCGATGACTTCTTGTTGGATGTTTGACCTGTTGTCTTGTTTGCAAAATGTTCTTTTCCTTTTTGTTTAGCTTCAAGCTTGCTAGAATAATGAATACATACACAAGCATACTAACAGTTAGAAACTCCATCTCTTGCTGAATGTATGGAGATAAACCACTGACATACTTCCGGACAAGCAATTTATCTTCTTCTTGGATTCCAAGTCTATCCATGAGTCGATAAAACTCGTCGATATAACTTTATACAGATTGGTATTTCCATTTCCTTAGTTGTTGCCACTTCTTATACTACTGCTCAAGATACTTGGGTGAGTAGAACCCCTTTTGGACATATTCAAAAAAATTTACCCATGTGTCGATGGGGTCGCCTTCCTTTTCCATCTTTGTCATTAAATTTTCCCACCAACAGTGTACGGAGGTTGACATCTTCAAGGATGCAATGGTGATATTTTCCGCTTCGGAGAATTGATTCACAAATTCGTATGATTCTAGTAGTTCTACCCAATTGTCGACGGATTCTGTGTCAATCTTTCCTCCAAGATTTGGTATGTCTAGATTCACTTGCACTTTGAAGGGGCTGATTTTATCAGAGTGAGGTCGCATCAAGGTTTCCTTGGAGTTTGAAGCAAATCACATGAGAATTTTGCTGGACTAGGTGAACATTTCAGTCCGCCGGCGATCCAGTTCTTTTTCTATGAGTTGTTCTGTCTCGTTAGTTTCATGTCTATTGTCTATTTCCTTGACCATCTTTCATGAAGTCGAAGGAAGTGTCTGTTTGTTTTGTTGAGTTTGCGAGCGTGTTTGAACATGAATAAGTTAAATAAATTCAATGGAAGTGCTGATGTAACTTAATATCTGGACAAGACCCAAGTCGTGCACAAGTGCACACCGGGGACAATAGTCGACTAAATGAGTCGAGCACTGTTATGGCGGAAGATTAAAAAAAGAACAAGGAAAGCAGGAAATACACTATATAGGAAAAAGGTATGCACACAGACAATATGCTAGAATTCGAACCAGTTTCTATTATTACTTCTTGTCTATGAAGGTCGGTTGATTGTTACAATAATGTACATGTTTATATAGAATGTTGAGACGCTTGGGTGACTACCCATTATGTTTAGTTATAAGAAGTTATAACGGTTTGAAATTTCAACTATTGCAGACGACTAGAAGACAGAGACATTCTATCGAGGTTCGACAGGTGTCAACAAGGCATGTCAAGATGACGTATGTCGAGCGTGAAACCAGTCGAGGTTGGTCGTGTCGAGGTTCAGACTTGTCGAAGCCGATGTTGAACCTATCGAAGTAAAATTAGTCTAAGTGCTAGAATTTGATGTAGTTCTACAACATGCCAGCTGCTAGTTGGATCAGAGTTGGCAGGGAGGAAATAAGCATTGAGACTACTTGTAATGCTAATTTAATAATCGATTAACTAAATTTAATTATTAAGTAGGAAATCTAGTCTATGGATAACTATGGTTGTGCAATGATTGGTATCGATGTATCCGTGTAACGTGGGGCTAGGTGACAAAGTGGTATGAGAGTAAGAAAAATTGATAGAATGGAATTTGAAAGAGTTACTCATCATCTTAAAGGGACATCGAGGTGACTAGGGATGTGCTAGAATGGTATCGGAGCTTTTGGTTGCAACACCAGAGTTGTATGAGCCATAAATTCAAGATTACATGCATAAGTCAAAGATGGTTCTAGAAAATTTGAGTTTTGCTAAGTGATAGACGTATAGGAGCCACATGGGAAAGAGGTTTGATGTGGAAGGTCCATGTGGGAAGAGGGTATGATGTGGACTGTCCGCATCAGATCTACACGCAGGTGATCACATGTGTCAGAGTGTGAATGAATATGAGATTTGGCTGGTTAAATAGTATAAAATGGGCATGACCATGCACAACTAGATTCTAAAAGGGGTGATTTAGATGTTTCTATAATTTGACAAAAATGAGGAATATGGGTTATTCCCAGAATGCATGGAAAATATTCCTGTGTATTTTTTAAGAATGCAATGAGGAAAATATACAAAAGAATGAAATAGAAGGTTCTTATTTTTTAAACAAGTTTCCTATTATTTCAAATAGCAAGTAGAGAAAAGTTTATAGGATTGATTGGCCGAGAAATTATCAATGTGGGTGGCTTTCAAAGGAGCTAATTTTTTTGGAAAAGCTTTATATGAGGGTGCAGGAGTACGAGAGATGAAATTGACTCAATGTGAGTAAATAATATGATATCATTATCATGGTAATGGTGTTCTCACAATAAAGTGGGAGAACATTTAGGAACATGATCATGGTAAAATTGCTTGTTATCTAGCAATGTGAAGAATTGAATCAAGCTTGGTTGGATGCTTGGTGACAAGGCGGTTCCACTGATGAGCAGGGATACTCAATTGAGAGTATGATGGTAATTCATGTTAACATGTGTGAAAACATGTTGAATGGATAAGAATACACTCTTGTAGGTTTCATTTTATAAATTCTCATGATGGGAGGTGGGAGATAATGGGAATTTATGGTTCCTTAGATAGAATGTATGCGATGCATTCTCTGTGTTCAGAATGTGCAATTTGAATTGCAAGGAAGGGACATGCAAGTTATTAATTGTCGGATATGGATATTGTACTCCATAAGTGCATGATCAACAAAGTATAATATACGACAACAGGTGAAGGACATGCATTTTTCAAAGGTGAAGGGTGAATCATCCTTGTGGGAAAGTGGATTCCTGCTAAAATAAGTTACAGGATATGCACCAATAAATTATGAGTAAGTAGTGAGAATGGGTAAGAAAATCCATTGTCCCAGAATTTGTCATTAATAGGAATAAGACATCCTAGTACGTGGACATGTCAAATAGTTCATGATAGTGACAAAATGGCCATGCAAAGACTGCTAATCAGGGAATGAAGCATTCCCATGTGTGAATCCATGGTGTGGTTTAGAATTGTGGAAAATATTTCCATGCAAAAGGAAAAAAAGTCTCATAGTTGAATGAGGCACAAGGGCATATGGTGAATGTTGAAAAGATTCCATATGGTGTTGGAATGGAATAAATTACAACGCTGGTAACTCCTAGGAGATTTAAAAAAGGTCAATTGGACTTGGCCATAATTTCTCAAAGAAAATGGATCAATAAGGAAATGTAGCATAGCACAATGGAAGTTATTGTAGTGACCAAGGAAAGCTACTTAGGGATGATAAGATGGCTGTAGTAGAAAATGGATAATAATCTCCATAATAGAAGCCATGAAATTGGATCAGCTATGATGTGGAAGAGGAATTCCATGCTATGATGAGGAATGGAAAGGGATAACTCCTCAACTCTTCTCTTGCTATTATATTTATAGTTTTTGAGTTTATATATATGGAAATTATGGCATAGGTATGATGGAAAAGAAAGAGATTAGATATATGAAATGGATATGCACTAGTGGGCATATTAATAGATATTGCACAATACATGTCAATATGTTTGTACATGTATATGATATTGCATATTGGTAAAAGTAGTGAGGTTTTACATATGCAATAAGCCACTAATGATAATTATTGTGGTTTATGATTATTAGTGTTGATGGTAATGGTTGTAGGACTAAAGAAAATAGAAGCATGGTTGAAGATGTTGATGATACTGTTGTATGTGACCACCATCCTTGTGAAGAAGGGATAGGACAAAAAATCTATGGTCAATAGGTTGGTGTAGGGGATGTGTAGTCCTTGGTAAGAGGCCAATTAATTAGGTAACATTAGAAATGTTGATGGAACCCATGCAAGTAATGGTTTGTTTATGTTGATTGCATAAGTGCTAAAAGGGGATTGGGAAATGATCCCTTCAACCATATTTTAATCATCATAACTTATTTTTCATGTGAAATTGGATGCAGTTATGTGAATGTTATTCCACCGGGTATGGTGAGGTATGGGGTAGTAAGGGAAATGAGCCTTATACAATCTAATTGTTTAGAATTTGAATGCATTCATATGAATGAATATCATGCCATGTGTGTGTCATGTCCCCTCCCCTCCTCTCTCAATGAGGAGAGGATGTGAATCGACTGCTGTTGTCTATCAAACCGGGGATCTAACCCCATGAACATAAACAATGATGCATTGAAATAAAAGACTTGTACATATGCATAATACATGAATATACAACGAAAGAAAATACATTTCAACACATTCAATATGTTCATAAGAATTCATTAAATCAAATACATTGCAGGAATTAAATTCAAGAGAGCACTTATCTTGAAAATGAGTTGTCCCGCAACTAGCTATGTCGTTGCAACGTTACACCCAACCATAGGCCAGTTGTGCTCATCAATCTCTAAGCACAACTGCCACCCCCAAGATGGGAATGATTTCCATAAGGAAAAGGGGAACAACAGGCTCACACATAGCCCAAACACACCAAGGTTCAGCCAAGCCAATGTACAATTGGGTTTATCAGGTTGCTAAGGCAGTGGAAAGGTAGAATTACTAAGCTAGTGATCTCAACCATAGAGCTATGGACACCTACAAAATATCTATCTATCTTGTCATCCATAATACCTACACACACCCAACACAAGGAAGTATTCCCTTCACCTCTACACAGTCTCTCAGGCCATACCTTCCCTTCTAGTGCTCTTCAGGCTGTGCATAGAAGAATAACCATCCCCTCTTGATCTTTTTGTGAGGTTCCTCTCTTCACTAGGTTTATCCAGCCAATTCTGGGCCTCTTCCACTCCTAAGTCTTTCAGACCAAAATAGGGATGCACATAACAACAACACAAGTGCTGGGCATGAAGAAAAACGTCTTGGGAACCAAAAAAATGAATTGGCAGAAGGGAAAACAACTCTAGGAGAGAAAATCGATTTCAACAAATGTTCATGGACTTTACATGAGAAAATATGACCTCTGCAAACCCCCAAATCGCGAATCGCTTCACCCATCCACTATGCAACACAAAAGCGAACTTCCAGCCATGGAGAAAATGAGGAAAATGCAGGAAAAACATGAGGGAAACTCCCAGCTAGCTCCAACTACATGAGGAGGAGAAACACATGGGTGAATAATGGAATGGGCAACAATTTTTGGGTGTTAACTTTCCCCATAAACAAAAAATACATTTTTAAAAAATGATGTCTTGCCCCAATATGAATTTGACTTCCATACTCTTCTATTCCCAAGGCATTAACTACCTCAACCAACTTCTGGAAGAAATAAATGACTGGGCACATAAGACAAAAAGGGTAGTTGAGAGCTTTATGGGTTCTCTCATTAACATTTGGCTCAACACTATTGGCTGAATAGTTTGAATAATTTCCCTCTCCATTCCTTGTGAAATCATTCCCCCATCTCTTTGTTGCATTGACATAGCTAGTTGTGGGTATTTTTATTAAATTACATATTTACAGGACGTCACAAAATATATTGTGCCTAGTTAACACGATAACCATATGCATCGATTTTAATTTGTGATACATAAAACAATAAATCCATGGTGGGGCCTTAGCCTTGAGCTCCTCACCATGATTTAATAACGATATTTACATCATGTACAATTTTAATGCAATAGGGGTAAAAATCAGGATGTTACATTGTGTATGTTGGTTATGATTTTAAAAACTAAATTAAGTGAAAACTTATGGTCATGTTATGGTAAGTGCATGCCTGCATGTGATATAGTCATGGGTAAGGCCATAATATGATTGGATATGGTAATGCTATGGTGCTACACAAGTATCCCATAAACTCCTTATTGGAGTTAATGTCACATCCCCACTCCTTCACCCGATGAAGAGGACGCTACCATTATGCGATCTACCCGGGAAACTAGCCCCATGAACATACACATGATAAAAATTGAAATGATTGAACTAAAACATGCATAGATGCATAATTATTTATCATACAGCGGAAGCAAACTACATTCCATTCAAGCATTTAGCATGTTCATCATTTTCATTAAACAACAAATACAACTGTAGAGATGAAATAGACAAGGATACTTATCTTATGAAGAAGCTCATCCCGCAACTAGTTATGTCACTGCAACGTTCCACCCAACCACAGGTCACTGTGATCCTTAATCTCTCAGCAAAAATTCCACCCCCGAGCTGGGCATGATTCCCCAAGGAAAAGGAAAATAGCAGGGTCACACATAGGAAAAGATATGTCAAAACTTAGTCAAGCCAAAGCTATGTTTGGGTTTATCAGAATGCCAAGGGGATGGAAAGGCTTGTTTGCTAAGATAGTGAGATCAACCATAGAGCCATGGACACCTACACAAGATCTGACTTGGATTTTCCAACACGTACACACCCGACACAAGGAATCATCCCCTTCTCTATTGTACAGTCCCTCAGGCTATGCATTCCCTTCCAGTGCTATTCAGGATGTGTAGTAAGGAACAATCAGCCCTCAAGATCTCTCAGTGAGGTTCCTCATGCACTAGATTTATCAAGCTGGTCAAGCCCCATTTCCACTCCCAATTCAAAACAGACCACAACATAAAGGCATACACAACAATATACACAATTTATGGGTTGAGGAAACGATTCTGAAACAAAATTAATTGCCAAGGTGGGTGAAAACAACCCATTAGCAGCAAATCGTATCCCAGGGACGTTTTGTCCCTAATGTGGCCAAAAAAAAATACAATACACAATAATTACAGTGCTGGGCATGGACAAAAACGTCCTGGAAGCTAAAATCAGAAATGGTAAGTGGGTAAAACAACCCCAGGAGCCAAAATCGATTTTTAGCTTAGCAAACAGTGGAGAAATGCAACAAAAATCGTGGGTAAGGAAACCCAATCACAGATTATTACGAAAACAAAATTCTTAGCCTGAGGAAAAGGAAGAAACTACTGTCCATGTGAGGGAAAATATACACAACAGACCCAAAAATGAATTTCACATGCAGAGAAACTTCCAGCCGTTTGAGAGAGCCCGAACGTGGATGACAGATGACGAGGAAAATGCCAAGGAGCTCCAAAATTGTGAATGAGGATCACAACAGGAAAAATCGTGAAGGTAAGACAACTCCCAAGCTTCACTACATGAGTAAAATGAAGAATGTGGGTGTATGGCCAAATGGGCATGCGTTTTGGGTGTTTACATGCCCCAAAAGTCAAAAATGGGTTTTCCCCAAATTCGAATTTCTTACCCATACTCTTCCCATCCCCATGCAATAACTACTTCAACCAATTTCTGGCAAAATTAAATGATTGGGTGAATGAGACAAGAAAGATAGTTGATTGTTTCATGGGTTCTCCCTTTGACATTTGGATTTTCCCCATTGGCCCAAAGGTTTAAATAATTTCCCTCCCTATTCCTTAGGAAAATCATGCCCCCATATCTTTAATGTTGCATTGACATAGCTAGTTGTCAGTATTTAATTAATTTGCATATTTACATGATGATTCAAAATTATAATGTGTCTGCTAGCACAAAATACCATTGGCAACGATTTTAATCGTTGAAACATAAAACGCCAAATCGATGGTGTGGCTTTTGCCTTTATCTCCACACCACGATTAATTACAATATATACATCATATACATTTTTAATGCAAATGGGGTCAAAACCGAGGTGTTACATTCCCCTCCCCCTTCAATAGCACTATCCTCAGTGAAAATTGAACAAAAATGCTACACTAGCACCGCCCTCAGTGTTCTGCAGAATTGAACAAAAATGGATGTGCCACTCACATGGCATCCTCTAGCTCCCATGTAGCCTCTTCAAGACCGTAGTGCTCCCATTGTACCTTTACCTGCCCTATGGCTCAGTTCCGGAGCATTGTGACCTTCCTGTCGAGGATGCGCATTGGCTCGATTTGGAACTCTCCCTCGGGTTCCACCTGAATCACATCCCAATTTATCACATGGTTAGGATCATGTACACATTTATTAAGAAAAGAAACATGAAAAACATTATGAGCTCTAGTGCTAGCAAGAAATACAAGTCTATATGCAACTGGTCCTATTCTTTCAAGCACTTCAAATGACCCACAATATCTAGGTGATAGCTTGGAACAACTTCCAAGCTTCAAGGAACTCTTCTTTTCCCTCACTCAGAGGTAAACATGATCCTTGACACTGGAATCTATGTTCACCCTATGCTTATCTGCATAGATTTTTTGTTTGTCCTGGGCTGCTTTCAGATTATGCCTGATCTTTACAACCTCTTGCTCCATCTCCTTGAGAAATTCTGGACCAAGCACAACCCTATTCATTGGATTATCCCAAGTCACTAGTGTCCTACACCTCCTTCTATACAAAGCTTCATATGGACTAATCGCCAGGGACGCTTGCTGTCCATTTTTATAAGCAAACTCTACCAACTGTAAATAATCTTCCCACTTGGTTGGTTTGTCCATCACATACATGTGAAGCATGTATTCAAGCACTTGATTAACTCTCTTTATCTTCCCATTAGTCTAAGGATGGTAGGCAGTGCCGAAGTTCAAATTTGTACCCAAATCTGTAAACAACCCCTTCCAAAAGTTGGAAGTGAACTTGACATCTTTGTCAGAGACTATTGCCTTAGGCAATCCATGCGATTTGAAAATATCCTTCATGAATATCTTTGCAATGTCATCAGTCTTATGCGTAGACTTAACTGGTATGAAATGTGCTTCCTTTGTCAACTTGTCCACCACAACCATGATGGAATCATGTTGTCTCCAAGTCATTGGAAATCCTATAATAAAATCCATGGAAATAACTTCCCATTTCCATTCCGGAACTGGCAAAGGCTGCAACAATCCTACAAGGTGTTGATGCTCAACCTTTACCTGCTGACATTTCATGCTCCTTGAAATATATTCAGCCATGTCCTTTTTCATTCCTGGCCAAAAATACTTCTTTCTAGCTGTAGCAATGGTCTTCTGATATCCTGGGTGACCAGAATATGGATCTTGATGGATCTCATCCATAACAGCTTTCCTCAACTCTACTACATTTGGAATATAAATTCTGCCTTTATAAGTAAGAAGTCCATTTTCTTCCCATTTATATCCCTCATACCTCTTCTCAATACTTTGTTGCTGCAATTTGTCTTTTACCTGCACATACATTTCATCTTCAGCAGTATGATTAACAATCTGCTGTCTCAAATATGATTGGCAAATACTAATAGATGCCACATGCATTTACTGCACTTTCCTACTGAGCGCATCAACTACCTTATTCTCTTTTCCTTTTATGTGCTTGATTTCGAAATCAAACTCACATAAAAACTCTAGCCATCTAGATTTCCTAGCATTTAGAGTAGGCTGATCAAATAAACACTTCAAACCACAATGGTCTGTCCTTAACTCAAATATTCTTCCCATCAAGTAATGCCTCCACATCTTGAGAGCATGTACTATGGCTGCAAGTTCTAGATCATGAGTGGCATAGTTCTTCTCATGCTCCTTCAAATTTCTTGACTCGTAACATATCACATGGTTGTCTTGCATAAGGACTCCTCCAAGCCCTTGTCTGCATGCATCGGTACACACCACAAAATCTTTCTCTGGGTATACAACTTTCAATATGGGTGCACTGGTGAGAAGATTCTTCAACTACTGGAAGCTTTCTTCACACCTCGATGTCCATTCAAACTTTATCCCCTTCTTTTGCAAAGAAATGATGGCATGTGCAAATTTGGAGAATCCTTCAATGAATCTCATGTAGTATCCTGCAAGTCCCATAAAATATCTTACATCTGTCACCTTTCTTGGAGTAGGCCAATTCATAATGGCTTCAATCTTTTCAGGGTCCACATACATACCCTCTTCTGAGATAATGTGACCGAAATACTGAATTCTATCTCTATAGAAGTCACACTTGCTCAACTTTGCATACAACTGATGCTCCCTGAGAAATTACAATGTCAATCTCAAATGCTCTTCATGCTCTTCCTCATTCTTAGAATAAATAAGAATGTCATCAAGGAAAACAAGAAAAAACTTGTCCAAATACCTACTGAAGACACTATTCATAAGGCACATAAATGTAGCTGGTGCATTTGTGAGACCAAATGGTACCACTACAAACTCATAATGTCCATACCTTGTTTTGAAGGCTGTATTATGAATGTATTCATCCTTGATTCTTACCTGATTGTAACCAGACCTCAAGTCAATCTTGGAAAATACCTTTTCTCCTCTCATTTGATCAAAGAGGTCATCAATACTAGGCAAAGGATATTTGCTCTTCACTGTGACTTTGTTCAGCTATCAGTAATCAATACACAACTTGAGTGTACCATCTTTCTTTTTTACAAATAGAACTAGTGCTCCCCAAGAAGACACACTCGACTTGATATACTTCTTCTCCAACAACTCCTATAGTTGCATCTTCAACTCTAGCATTTCTAGTGTACTCATTCTGTAGGGTGTCTTCGACACTGGTGCTACTCCTAGCACAAGTTCAATTGTGAAATCAATGTCCCTCTTTGGAGGAATCCATGGAATCTCATTAGGAAACTGTTGAAATATTGTAACTTTGAAGAATATTCTATATGTATCTTTTTGTGGTCCCTGATGGTCCTACTGGGAGAACCACTTGTATTACATTGTACCCCGATGCTCCTAATCGGAAGATCTAATAAGAGTCATGAGGTAGTCCCCTCTAATTGTAAAGGTGGGTCATTATCACCCTAGTGTGGTTACTTGAGCCTACATGTGTAACTCAAGACTACATGTAAAATGAGTTAACTTAAGTGAACGGATGAATATAAATAGAGGTGTAGTGCTCCTCATTAGTGACACACACTCTCACTTGTGTAGCACATTAGTGGAGAAGAGAAGTAGCTGGAGAAGGAGGAGGATCAGGCTTTGATCTCCTTGCTGGTTTTATCTTTTATATTTTTGGGGCATCTATATTGAGGAAGCTTTTGCTGGGTTTTTCCCTTTAGGTTTTTCCCAGGATAAATCTTTGTGTTCCTTTTGTATGGATGTGCTTGTCTATCTTTCAGTGATCATGTTTATATGCTTTTGTTATGAAATAAAATACTAATGTCTTAGCTAAGCATATGGAAATTTAACATGGTATCAGAGCTAACCTGAGAAGAATACATTGTGCAGCTTCAAAATCTAGGGATTCTTACTTTTTGGGTCTCTCTCCACAATCCATCAGCAAAAGTATGATAGGATGACTCTCCATTGAAGGGCGCATCTTTCTGTCGAAGCGGAATTCGATTCCGAGCATTTTCAGTTTTCGATGTGGAAATTAGGGCTTTCTACAGAAGAGGAATTTTTGAGTGATACCAGCATAGGATTTTTCTCCTCATAAAAACTGAAGTTTAGAGACCTGGATCAAGAAATTTGGTTGGGTGAAACTCTGGGAAAGTCAAACCTTAGTTTGATCCCGAGCTAGAAAAACCCTAAATACTAAAACTGCTACGTTTTAGTAAATTCGATATATTCTGAGATTGGTGAAGGATCAAGAGCTGAAAATTGTAGGGGCCAAAGATACAATCCTGATGAACACTATGTCCAAAATTCATCCTCATATTCGCTGTATTCCAGGAGATATGTTCTCTCCCAGTTAGGGTTCTAGCCTCTTCCAGAATTCATCCCTAAATAGGACACCTGGGGAGAATTGCAATATCTTGGGCTACAGAGGTCCAAATGGAATTCCTGAAGATTTTCTAGAAAGGGAACAGACTTTAATTTCGGTGGTCCAAATATCAGACTCAGAATATGAACCAGTGACACATGGCATTTCGTACAACTTCTCTGTTCTGAACAGTCCTGTAATAGGTAACCTTGGTAAAAGGATCATAAATCCCAAATGGTGAAACCAATTCTGACGAAACATATGATTTTGGATCAGGGACATGTGAGGTTACCTTAGTACAAAATTTCAGACACAAAGGAGCAGAAATGTTGGAGATATCATAGAAACAGTAACAGGCATTTCTGCTGAAGAAATTGGAAAATTAGGGCTTCCTGTTCCGGGAGGTTCTGTCCACTGTTTTTAAGAAATGGAGTACATTGGACAGATCCATTTGAAGAGATCTATCTGTCTAGCCAATCAGATCTGAAAGATTCCAAGTTTTTTAAATTAGGGTTTATGTGACAAACCCTAGATCAGCGAGCTTCGGAACCAAGGCAGACACCTCAAATCGGTAAGATCTAATCCTTTGCTATTTTCATTTGAGTTTCTCATTTCAAAGTGATCTATCACATCAGCTTGATGATAATCTTGGTGAAGTTGACAAATTCCAAGCCTATAAGTATATGATCTCTTTGAAGAAAATGGTTTGGAGACCTACATGAGTATAGAGGTTCCAATTCCAGAGGGAGATGAGGCTAGAAGCCTTACACAAGAAGAACTTGGTCAAGGCCAAGAAGATCATTGTTGATTCAGTCATGAATCAACTTGTACCACAAGTGTCTCCCCAAAGACACTAAAGATGTTTGTTTCCTTGACCAAGCTATTTGAAGATAAGAACTTAAATCAGAAGATGGCTTTGAGAAAACAGTTGAAGAATGTGAAGATCCAGAATGCAGAAGTGGTGAAA